>CABHPR010150512.1:0-16714 GCA_902168415.1 Peromyscus melanophrys | reverse complement strand
GTGACAGGTGGCCCCAGCTTAGTGTGCCGGGACGGACTCGTGTATGGCCTTTGTGTGGCAGAGGGGGTGGGCGGGGAAGGCTGTTTTGTGTGTTTTGAGCTTCAAGGAGCCTTTCTCCCTCCGGGGTGGGGGCTGGGCTGGGGGGGGAGATGGCTTTAGCCCACTCTCCCCTACACTGCAGCAGATGGTCCCCGGCCACCCCCTCCCCTGCCCCAGCAGCCTGCCAGTCTCTTTGTTTCCCAGCCTGTGAAGCTGTAACTAACTATTGTCTGGGTCTCTTGCTTCAATAAATCAAACGCAGCCTGCTGCTCCTACCCACCACCCTGTGCTCCCAAGAGCCAAACCCATGGGCTCCCAGGCCTTCTCTGGCCCCAGACTCTGGCCTGGACCTCAGTCCTTTCCCAAACTCTGCTCCACCTCCCACCTCACCTCAGCAAACATCCTCAGTCCCGTTTGTCTCATGCCCTGAACTTGCGTGACTTCTGCTACCCCGTGGCCGTTTGGTGGCAAACATTTGCCAGACGGTCAGGCAAGAAGGGCCCGACTCCTTGGCTGTCCGGCTGGCTCCCTAGAGCTCTGTTGTGAGGAGGCTTGGGTGAGGGCAGAATGCTGCCAGAGGCCAAGGAAGACAGCCTGGAGACCCAGGAGAAGGCTTGGGCCAGGACTAGCCTTGGGAGCAGAGGAAGCCAGAAGCCAGGATAATGTGGAGGGTGAGAGGAGTGGACGGACCACAGGAGGCGCAAGGGGAAGGAAACAGGTACTGTGACTGCAAGGCTCGGGGGACCTAGCAAGTGGGAAAAGCATAGCTGTGTGTGTGGGGGGGGGGGGGGCTGGGGAGGCTCACTTTTTTGATGCTGGTCATGGAATCTAGGGCCTTGCAAGACAAGTGCAGATGATTGCTCTATTGATGAACCCTGGCTCTTGCCTTTTTTTTTGGGGGGGGGGTTGCCCCCTCTTCCCCAGTGTTAGAGATTAAACCGAAGGCCTGCGCATGCTGGGCAAGTGCTAGGCTACAGCTCCATTGCTGGCCTTTGCTTGTATTTTTTAGGGCCTCAGTCTTGATGCTCCAGCCTCCAGGGAAACGTTATGGTGACAGGGATTTGAGAGGCTGGGGCTCAGTAGGAGGCTGAGCAGCAGGTGTGGAGGGGGGCTCCAGGGTTCAGGTGATAATGCTGTGTGTGGTGGAGGGGTGGAGAGGAAGATACCAGGCTTAGGCCACTCCCCAGAACATCCAGGGCTCTGGCACCAGCTCGATGTGATGCAATAGGCAGAAGCAGACCCCAGGAAGAGGGCTCAAAGGCCCTGAGAGAGCCAGGTGTTGGGACACCGGGGACAGACAGATCGCTACCTTCTGGTGGGAGGGACTGAGGAGAAGGTGGGATGCAAGAAGAGCGCAGGGGGCCTCTGGAGTAGCTGACAGGTGTCAGGGAGGATCTCTTGGTGGGGGAGGTGCTAGAGTTGGCAATTTGAGGTTTAAAGAGAGCTCAGTATATGCGGAAGGTGTGTCTGTAATGTGTTGGGGTAACTGAAAGGAATCTGAGAAGCTCCAGGGGTAGGGGAGGAAGGGCTGAGGTAAAGTCACTCCAGGTGGCAAAGAGCAGATGTCTCTTCCTTGACCATACTTAACTTTTTTTAAAAAGTGTTTATTTTATGTATATGGGTGTTTTGGCCTGCATGTGTCTGTGCATTATGCGCATGCAGTACCCATAGAGGCCAGAAGGGGGCACTGGATTTCCCCCTAGGACTGGAGTTACAGATAGTTGTGAGCTGCCATGTGGGTGCAGGGAGTCGAACCTGGGTCCTCTGGAAGAGAAGACAGTGCTCTTAGTCTCTGAGCCATCTCTCCGGTCCAGACTACACTTACTGTAAGGGAAACAGGGCGTCATGAATGACATTAACAGGTGCTATCTGTCTGATCCTGAGGGGACAGTAGGTTTGAGGATCAAGGCAGAGGATGACCGTGGCTCAGAAGTAAGCTTGTGGTCACAGGCCTTGGGAGAGCCGTCTGGTTTCCTCATGCCCCCCTTTCCCAGTGCCCTACACCTGGCTTCTGGCCTCCTGTGCCCCTGTTCCCTGTGAGGTATAAGAAGTAGAGCCTGCCTTCCCTGGACACTCTTCCTTCCCTGTCAACCCTAACTTCCTGTCCACTCTTCCTTGTCTTCCACGAATACAGCTGCCTCGCTCTCCTACTTTACGGATAGGTAAACTGAGGCTCAGGACAGGGGCTGTTTTGGTCTGGGAGGTTTGTGGTGTCAAGACATTGTGGGTAAAGAAGAAGGCTCGCTGAAGCTGGAGCCCTGGTCTGGGAAGGACGATAGAGGAGGTCACACAGGCCTGGGTCCAGTGGGGGATGGGGATTCCAGAGGTCTTGAACACGGGGGACACATTGTTTCTTCAGCCCTCACTGAGAAGAGGTTCAAATTTGTTCCAAATTCTGGCAGAGCAGCCCAAGGGTCAGGGACACCGCCAAAAGCCTTCCAGATGTTCTGTGATGATGTGTGTTGTTTGTGCAGAAGGGAAGTTCTGTATACCCTGGGCTAGCTCTGGGGTGGGCGTGATGTATTGCCTGCCTGCTGTGACCCTGTCTTGCCCACAGGTGGATGCTGGAGGGTTTGAAGATGTCTGGTTTGGAGTTGGTATTTGGTTGACTAAGAGACTGATTCTCACCTGCCTAGGGGTGGCAAGAAATGTCCCAGTCACGCCAGGACGTACCTGTAATCCCAGCACACAAGAAGCCAATGCAGGAGGATGGCCACCAGTTGCAGGCCAGTTTGGGGTTACATAGTTGAGTTTCAGGCTAGCCTGATCTACAGTGTGAGACTTCGTTTCAACAAATAAACAAAATAAGAAACAGCGCAGGTCTGTGGGTTGGAATCCCTGCTTAGCGTCATCTTTAGACGGTCACTGGGGAGGAGGTGCCCAATCTGAGAAAGCAGGATCGTGCCAGCGTGTGAGGTTTCTGAGGTGCTTAGGGGCCTCTGAACTTGGAGGAGGGTTTGTGGTTGGATGGTGTGGCTAGTCCCTCAATGGTGTGGTGTGTGAGGGTATGGGTGGGAGAAGTCCTTCAGTCTGCACACTCCTGTGGGTTAGGGTTCGAGGGGCTTTGCTTTCAATGTTGTTGATAAACACCATGACCAAAAGCAACCTGGGGAGGGAAGAGTTTATTTCAGCTTACAGGTTACAGTCTACCATGAAGGAAGTCAGGGCAGGAAGTCAAGGCAGGAACCCAGAGGCAGGAGCTGAAGCAGAGGTTATGGAGTGGTACTGCTTACAGGCTTTCTCCCCATGGCTTATCCAGTCTGCTTTATTTCTCTCCTCCTCCTCTTCTGTTTCATTTGTTTTTTGAGACAGGGTTTCTCTGTATAGCTCTGGCTGCCCTGGAACTCCCTCTGTAGACCAGGCTGGCTTCAAACTCAGAGATCTGCCTGTCTCTGCCTCCTGAGTGCTGGGATTAAAGGTGTGTGCCACCACAACCTGGTTTACAGCCTGCTTTCTTATACAATCCAGAACTACCTGCCCAGGGGTGGCACCACCCACAGTGGGCTGGGCCCTCTCCCATCAATGTTTAATAACTAAATGCCTTACAGGCTTGCCTGCAGGCCATTCTGATGGAGGCATTTTCTCAGTTGAGGTTTCCCAGGTGGCTCCAGCTTGTGTCAAGTTGATAAAACCTAACCAGTACGGTGGCCAAGTGTGGCTGTGACATCGTGTGCAGAAGGGGGATGAATTGGCTAAGCATGTGTGGCCCTGGAGAGCAGACACAGCTGGAATGGTTCACCCTGGAGTTAGGTGTCCTTGAGAGTTTAGTTGCACGTGTGCGTGAGGAGAGTGTGTCTGAGGACAGAAGACAGAAGTCTGCAGGGTCTGTGTCCTCCTACATATCCCCCTGTGTGTATGGGTTAATCTGGGTGTGGCCTTGGTGGGCTGTGGATTGGGGGCTTCCCTCCATCAACCGACCCTGTTGCTTCCTTCTCTCCACAGACATTCATCTTCACTGACAGCCCAGACGAAAACCTCCAGGAGAGACTGGGTAACTCCTCAGCTGGGGTGGTGGTCCTCCACCGTGGTCAGAAAAAGCAGGGTGGCTATGATGGAGCCTTGGGGTCCCCAGGAATTATGTCTCTTGCCTTTGGCATTGGTGACTACCTTGTTCCCCAGGAACAGTCGGTGTAAGAGGCTGTTGCCTCGGTTCTCCTGGGAGGGGATGAGCCCTCCAGGCTCTCTGAGGTCCGCCTTGTCTTATATTCCCAGGGTTAGAGTTAAGGGGAGGGGCTGGGCAGGTCCCCTGACTGCTTCCCATCTCCAGGCTCCCACCTTGTGGTCACCAACTGTTCTGCAGAGCACAGCCATCCTGCTCTATCCTGCAAGATGGCTGCAGAATTCGATGCCTTCTTGGCCAGTGGGCTCAGGTGAGTGTTGCTAGGTCACTGGGGCTGGAGTGACTTTTGCCTCAGGCCATTTCTTTAACATTTTTTGTTCTGTTTTGTGGCTGTCCTGGAACTACTATGTAGACCAGGCTAGCCTCAAACTCACAGAGATCTGCCTGCCTCTGCCTCCTGAGTGCTGGAACTAAAGGCGTGGCTGGCTTAGTTTTTTAAAATTACATTTGCGTGCTTTTTGTTTATTTATCTATGTGAGTCTCTGTGTGTATATGTGTGTAGGTGTATGTGTGCCATGGTATTGTGTGAAGATCAGAGTGTGGGAGGCCATCTCCCACCTTTTCAATGGTTCTTATGAAGAGGAGAGAGGGGTAAGAAAATATTAGATAGAAAGAGAGCCAGACAATGAAAGGAAAAACGGAAACACAGGATAGCTTCGGGAGGGCCTGGATCACTACCCAATGGCCTTTTCCGTTGATTCAAAAGGGCTTTTTATAACAATGCCAAGGGGCGGGGCAAAAGACCTCTGCCTAGCAAGATCAAAGCACACCGCACAGCCAAGTGTAGACCCTTCCAAACACCTGGCGTGGTGAAATCATCCCCTTATGCAGCCCTACTGGGTAAAGCAAGCCCAGATTCTCAGACCCTGAGTAAGTTCTCACTAGGAAACCTCTGTGGGTCTCCATATCAGAGGTTGACTTTTGGGCCTTAGTTCTTTCCATCATATTTCTGGCAGGTGCCTTTACCTCCTGAGTCATCTTGCTGGCCTCAGGCCACCTTTTGAATTGATTGTCCTGTCGAGAAAAGTGGAGTGGTGGGGCTGAGGAGATGATGGCTCAGTGGCGGAAGGTACGAGCTGTGCAAACCCAAGGACCTGAGTTCGATACCCAACACCTACCTCAAAAGAACATGCACACGCTTCTAACCCCAGTGCGAGGTGGTGGAGACAGGCAGGTTCTGGGGCTCGCTGGCTCGTCATCACATCCTAAGCTCCTGGTCCCAGTGAGAGATCCTGTTAAAGAACAAGGTGGATGGTAACAGGAGGAACACCACCCAAGGCTGGCTTCCGGCCTCTGGATGCATGCACATCTCTGTACCTGCACATACACAGACATGCACACCCAAGTTCCCCTGTTAAATGGAGGGACCTGGGTCCAGTGAAGGGATCCTGGGGCCTCTGGGGGTCTGACTCACCCTTTCCCACCTAGCAGATGGACTACCTGGAGTCAAATCCTGTTACTTCTGGCTCCGTGGCCTTGAAGTCTGTCTTCATCTGTTCTGTAGATATCTCTTCCTCTGAGGGTACCCAGAGGACCCCAAACACAGGGGTTGACTAAGTAGCTACCTGTAGGAAGCACAGCTTAGAGTCAGCATTGGAGAAACCGGGACTGTCTGATTTTCTTCGACGGAAGGAAATGAATGACCCCTGGTCACCAGGAATGTCCGTGAAAACGGTCAAACTATTCTATTAGGAGCCAGCCTGCACCCGAATTCCCCAATATCCTGAATATCATTTAGGCCCCAATCCTCAGTTTTGTCTCTTAGTGGCTAGAACTCATCCCTATGAAAGAGGCCCTGTGTGCTTTGCATCCTCCACCAACAGAATCCACCTTATGCTCATCACAGATCCTTCCTCTAGGCCAGTGGTTCTCAACCTTCCTGATGCTGCGACCCTTTAATACAGTTCCTCATGTTGTGATGGACACCAGCCCCCCACCATAAAATTATTTTTGGTGTTACTTCATAGCTGTAATTATGCTACGGTTATGAACCATAACATAAACGTCTGATATTTCTCATGGTCTTAGGCAACCCCAATGAAAGAGCTATTCAACCTGCAGAGGGGTCACAACCTACAGGTTGAGAACCGCTGTTCTAGGCCCCAGTCCTGAGCTCTGTTGATCAGCCACTAGAATTCATTCTTCTTGTAAAGGTCACGGGTGTTCTGCCACTTTGCGAGAGTTTTGATGTAGCTCTGTCTAAAGCTTTGTTGTCATGAATGTCCCTTGGAAATCTTTCCCCCAAGTTTTACTCTGCTTAAATGTGTTAGTAGAATAAACCACGAGGTCAGACTCTGGAACTTTTGGACCCAGTGCCTGCAAAGACGGCCCCGAGTTTCATTCTTCCCGGTTGTCTATCCTTCACTGTTCAGTCTACCCTGACAACCACCCAGCCCGTAGCTGGTAGCTCTTGACCGTGGGGGTCAGGAACACAGCATCTCCACGCGCTTATTGCGGGGCCCATCCCCACAGGTGGTTCTGCCACGTGGACGATGACAACTACGTGAACCCCAGGGCACTGCTACAGCTGTTGAAAACATTCCCGCAGGACCGTGACGTCTACGTGGGCAAGCCCAGCCTGAACCGGCCCATCCACGCCTCTGAGCTGCAATCAAAAAACCGCACGGTGTGTCCGACCCTTCCTTCTCTTCCAGTTGGTTGTTGCTCTCAGGGGTGGGCTGAGACGAGGGGCGGGGCCTGACCCGGAGGCGGGGCCTGACTCAGAGGCGGGGCCTGATTGTTTAGTAAGGCCTGAGGAGCTCCGGCTTGGCAAGAAGGCTTTCCTGACTCCATCCATGACCAAGCCCCCAGGCACCTGGCTTCACCAGGATCTTAAAACACTCCTGGGCTGGGGCGGCAGTGCAGTTGGTAAAGTGCTTGCCTAACATGTACAAAGCTCTAGTTTTGATCCCTGTTACCATGGGGGTGCATGCCTGCAATCCCACCACTTGGGGAGGCTGAGGCAGCTATCACTGGTTCAAGGCCAGCCAGAATTACATAGCGGATTCCCAGGCCAGCCTGGGCTATGGAGTGAAACTGTCTCAAAGCCGGAAAAATACCAAACTATTGCCGGGCCAGGTGATAAATTGTGGGTGCTCAGAGCTGCAGACCCCCCTAACTTCTTCACTGCCCAGCCACTGAAGTGTGGACACTGGGAGCTGGGGGGCCCAGAATCACCTACACTGTAGACCCAGATGACAGGTCCTAGGACATCACTATGGCCAGGTTAGAAAACAAAGCCTAGGAGAGCGGGGCCGTGCTTCAACCAGACACCAGATAAATAATGAGGTTTGGCCGGGTGTTCCCCTAATTGCATGGTTCTTCCCTGCCTCGAGTCTGCCTAGTTTCTGGAGCTTGGGTAGTAACCCCGGGGTAGGGAGAAGGCAGGAAGGAGGAGGCCCCCTCTCAGGAGGCCCTCCTTGGAGCAGGAGCTGATGCTTGGGGCTTCCCCTCCCTCCCCAGGCCACCATCTGCTGCTCTGGGGAAACTGGAGCCTTAATTATCAGTGGCTCATCAGCTGCTGAGCCCTAATTAAGTCCTCCTGAGCCCCAGGGTGTGTATGCATGTACCACTTCAGGTGAGCCGAGGGGTGTCCCCAGCCTCCACTCTGACCTCCCATCCAGCCTGAGCCCCTCTGTCTCCAGGCCTGAGGATTCCAGGCTGGCGCATGCCTCCCTGGGCTCATAGGGTAGCCCTGTCACTCCTGGCTTGGTGACCCTGATTGACGTTGGTCAACCTCTTTGTGCCTCAGTTTCTCATCTGTGGAGCAGGTGGTAACAGTCCTTATTCATGGTTTTGAGCCAAAGAATCAAGTGGGGCCACTTGTCAGAGTTCCTGGACTGGGGACTGGATGGATATTATGGGATTCATTTGTAGCCCCAGCTTGCCTGGCTAGTTAAGGCCTGACTGAGTACACCCAGACCTGTGCCCCACTGTCCTGGTTAGCTTTCTGTTGCTGTCATAAACACCCAAAGAGACATGGCGCGGGAAGGGCCTGTTTGGCTTATGTGTTTGGACTGCAGTCCATCATCGAGGGAAGTCAAGGCAGGCATGCAGGTGGGAACGGAGACAGGAACCCATGGAGGAGTGCTGCTTACTGGCTTGTTCCTCATGGCTTGCTTCATTTTCTTGCTTATATAACCCAGGACCACTTCCCAGGGATGGCACCACCCACAGTGGGCTGGTGGCCCTCTCACATTAATCATCAGGCAAGAAAATGCCTCAGAGTTGGACAGTGGTGGCGTACGCCATTAATACCAGAACTCGAGAGGCAGAGGCAGGTGGATCTCTGTGAGTTTGAGACCAGCCTGGTCTACAGAGTGAGTTCCAGGACAGCCAGGGAAACCCTGTCTCAGTAAACCAGAAAAAAAAAAAAAAAAGAAAAGAAAAGAAGAGAAAAAGCCTCACAGACTTGCTGGCAAGCCAATCCGATGGAGGCATTGTCTCAATGGAGGGTCCCTCTTCCCGGGTATCTCTAATTTGTGTCAAATTAACCAGCACACCCACAACATGCACGATGCTCTCCTTGGCCTACACCGCCAACGGGAATGCCCCCACCCCCTATTCTGTCTTGGAATGTTCCAGAATCCCAGAGGGCCCAGGCCAGTGCAGAGCCTGGAGTTCTTCGGGGTCGGGCAGCAGAGGCAAAGGAGCTCTGACCTGGCATTAGTTCCTGCTCTGTGCTCTGAGGCAGGTGACCTCAGTCCTCCATGCCTTGGTCACCGAGTTTGGGGTACAGCCCTTAGCACAGCCCTCCACACAGGGCCGGGCACAGGGATGGCTCAGGCTGAGCTCCTTTCAGGGATGTTGCGGTTGCTGTAATTACACGGGAGTGGAAGCCGCACACTTGTTAATTTCAACAAAACACACATTTATGGAGCACTTCCTGAATGCTGGGTCCTCAAGAGACATTCACTCTGCCTCTTGGAACCCCGAACCTTCTCTAAAGGACGTTTGTGGAAGTAAATTAGGAAGGAAGGCTATCAGGTGACGGAACGGGGGCAGCTGTGCTCCCAGGCCTAATTTAAGGCCCCGGGCCCGGAAGTGGCTCCCTTGAGGTCCTGCAGCTGGGCAAAGCGGGGAGATGGAGACCTGGGCCTCCTCATTGTCTGCCTAGGGATCTTTCTACAAAAGCATCATGGGGGAAAACTCAGCCCAATGCAAGATACATTTATTAAGCATCAACTGTGGATTTTAGGGAAGGCATGCGGTGTGTGTGTGTGTGTGTGTGTTATTGTTAGACCAAGAGATGAAATGGCAGAAGGGAAAAGTTCTCCACAGGTGAATTCAGGGTCCTCACAAGAGAGCCGGGAAGAGGCCTGGGCTGAGGGGAAGGTGGTAGATGGGTCAGAAAGTGGCGGATGGGGTGCTACCATTACTGGGATGATGATGCCAAGGGGTGCCCACAGGTGCTCCTGAGAGTGTCCTCTCTACTCCAGGAGTGGCCTCCTGCTCTTCATCTGTGGAAAACCTTTCTCAGCCTCAGGAATTGGGGGCGGGAAAAGTGAGAGCTGGAGGCCTGGTGTCGGGGAGTCCTGCTCCTCAGGCTAGTGACCCTGTATGGGGGCCTCTCCCCTATGGTCTTCCTAGAGCATTCTGGGAAGGGCTCTGGTGGACTGGTCTAAGTCATGTGCCTTTTGCTGGGTCCAGGGGCCCAGCCCTGCACTTCATTCCGGAAGCACCTGGCCACCTCTATGACCTAGGGGAGCAGGTGCTGGGTCCCCCTCAAAGGAAGAGGGTAAAATGGCACATGTCACCCTATCACCCTAGGATCTCTGTCCTGTGAGGGCCAACAGGGATGTCTCAGACCAAATGCCTCCTCCTCCAGATGCCGGCTGGGTTTGGGATTCCCCTGTGGCCTCACCACTCATAATTAGCCGCGTGACATTGGGCCTCGGCGCCCTCGCTGTGAAGTGGGCAGGTTAAGGCCAGGCTTCAGCCTCCAGCGAGGTGTGAAGCTCAGAGCTTTGGGGTCATGGTGGTTTGGGGGAGGAGTGGTCTAGCTGGTGCCCATGAGTTCCCTGGGCTCACTGCACATCTCTGTCATCTCCTTTCCAGAGGCTGGTACGGTTCTGGTTTGCCACAGGGGGTGCTGGCTTCTGCATTAGCCGCCAGCTGGCTTTGAAGATGGTGCCATGGGCCAGGTAACGAGAGGCCTGGGAGTGGGGGTGGGGTGGGCGGGAGGGGCCTGGGAGTGGTGGGGGCGGGGCTTGGAAGGGAGGGGCCTGGGAGTGGTGGGCTGGAGGGAGGGGCTGGGAACGGGAGGGGCCTTTGAGGCAGGAGGGGTAAGAGGGTACCCAGGGGAAACGGCCTCTTACTCAGTTGTACCAGGGCAGCCCAGGCCTGTGGGGAACATTTCTGTTGACTTCTAGGGAGTGTGGTTCAGTTCACTCTGCCTTCGTTTCTCCGTGTACAAATGGAACTGAAAAATATAGTGACCAATGGCATTGTAAGGGCTTAGTGGGAAAATGTCCAGGTGGACACCCTCCTGACTGTGGGTCAGGGGGCCTTGGCAGCCCTATCCTTATCTTCTGACGGTTGACGTCATGGGCGTTAAGCACTGGAGCCCTCAGAGATGGGGGAGAGGGGCTATTGACTGGGTACAGGAGGAAGGCTTCCTGGAAGAGGTGGCATTTTATCTGAGACATCCCTGTAGACCCCTCCAGGAGAGGGATCCCGGGAGCATGGTGGGGGGAGGGGAGGAATACTGCGGTTCTGGAAGTGGCTGACCCTGGCCTTTTCCCAGGTTGGTGTCAGTGCCCATGAGCTTGCATGGATCTCTGCACTGAGTTAGGCTGTACTTCAGAAGGACCATAACAGGAGGACAGTGCCACTTCCAGAACCCGTATGAGAGGTTGACAAGCCTTAGGTTACCCAGGTTCAAGGTCACTTAGCTGCTCGGCCCCTGTCTCTATCTGCCCTTCATTTCCCAGAGGATTCAGTATATCAGAGGGCATACTGACCCTAGAGCAAGCCCAGAGCAGGCACGTACCTGTGACCAAAGGTCACCTCTGTGATTAGGGTGCCCCGCTGTGCTCTGCCCACCTCTGTGGTACCCATCCCCATCTAAATGTGCAGCTGGGGTGCTCTCAGCCTGGATTTCTGTGCCTACCCACCCCTGGCCAGGCATGCTGGGGGAAAGGACATTGAGGGGCAGTCAGGAGACGTTCCCTGCTGACGCCATTGGAAACCTGCTGCCGCCTCTGGGAAGTCCACCTTTTCTCCCCAGCTCCCCCAAAACCATGTTTCCCTCTGACTTGGCCCCAGCCTCAGTACCCCAGTCTGTGGCAGGCAGGAAGCACCTCTTTCTCACGTCTAGGTCCTTATTGATAGTGAGGTATAAGGAGCCATGGGGTGTCAAGCTGAACAGTGAATCTATGAGCAAATGAATGAGAGAAAAACGGGGAGAAGAAAGGATCCATTTAGTAGGGCTCCTCAGCATTCCTCCACCCAGTCAGTCCTTCCTTCCAGGACCTTGGGGAGGTAGGGCTGCTGTCCACCCATTCCTTAGGGGAGGAACCTGAGACTCCCTAAGTTCTAGACTTGCCCAGTGTCCTCCTGCAGTGTGCTGGCCCAGCAGAGGCCCTGCTGGGAGGTGGGAGGGGGCGCAGGTGTGCAGGGCCTGGGTCAGTGGCCACCATCCAGCTCTGTCCTTCAGCGGCTCCCACTTCGTGGACACTTCAGCTCTTATTCGGCTCCCTGATGACTGCACTGTGGGCTACATCATTGAGTGCAAGCTGGGGGGTCACCTGCAGCCCAGCCCCCTTTTCCACTCACATTTGGAGACCCTGCAGCTGCTGGGGGCTGCCCAGCTTTTGGAGCAGGTAAGCCAACTGCTGAGCAGAGGGCGGGCGATGGTGAGGGCTGGGGAAAATCTCCCCAGAAGAAGGTTGGGGTACTGGAAATCAACCTGGGACTTGAGCTTACGGGACTTGGCTGACGGGGAAACAGAGGCCCAGGGAGCAGCGTACCCCTTCCAGAGACTTTACAGGCATGGGTGGTACCCCCAGACCTCCCCTTGTTTCTCTTTCCACTCTGAACCCTCCATCCTCCACACTGCCCCCTTGAGGAGCCCGCTGGAAGAGCCAGGTGGCACTTCCGACTCCTGTCTGGAGTCTCCTCCATCACACAAGCTCCTGGTCCTGCTCACTGGTCTTCCCAGCCCATTATGAGTGGTGAACAGATGAGTAACCTGTGCCTGGTGGGCCGTAACTGCTTTTGGGACAGACTGGCTTGGCTTGTAGACCTGCCTGCCAGCCCCACTGCCTGGCCAGAGGGCCTGAGGTCTTCTGTCCTAGAATTTGGGGTACACATAACAGAAAGCTTCTATGAAATCGAGTAACAGGACAGGACCTGGCATTCAGAAGGGACTATCTCCCCTGTCCCATCTATTCTCTCCTCACTGTCCTTGTCCTCAGGGGACTAGGTCCTTGGGATGGCAGGATCTCAGCCCTAGGTCTGTAGTCACCACGGAGAGAGAGAGTCCACAGACCCTCAGTGGACCCTAAGACCCCATAGGTCTGATGGCCTAGCTTGGGTCAGCACCTGGAGTCAGGAGATTGGCTAGGCAGGGAACCAGGGTGTAGGACCCACCCGTTAGGAAGCCAGGAAATGTGGACAAGTTTGGGGTGGCCAGAAACGGAACGTCTGTCATTGCTTTTTGGTACACTTGGCAGTATGAGGGCCCTGCCCCCTTCACTGTCTGTATCTGCCAGTCATCACATTGTGCCCACACAGGCTTCCTTCAGTATCCACAGGAATTGCTTCTAGGACCCCAGGGATCCCCCAAACCCTCAGCTTCAGTCCCTTCTGTGAAGAGCTGCAGTGTTCGGCAGGGCCCACACCCCTCCTCCACACACGTTAAATCAGCTCTGGGTTATTTTCCATTCCTAATAGGATAGAAAGACTCAGTAAAATGTCATGCTGTGTTGTTTAGGGAATAAATGAGAAGTGGGAAAAAAAAAGTGCACAGCACAGATGCAGTTGCTGGGATATTTTCAACCCATGCTTGGTTGAATCCACGATGTAGAAGCTGTAGATACAGAGGGCGGACTACAGGGCTGGGATGTAGCTTAGTGGGTAGAGTGCTTATGTAGTGTGCATGAAGCCCTAAGTTTGATCCCTAGGTCTTCAGAAACCAGGTCTGGTGGTGCAGATCTCTAATCCCAGCACTTGGAAGTAGAGGCAGGAGGATCAGAAGTTCCAGCCCCTGTCTAAATATAAATAAAAAAAATCTCTGAAGGCCAACCACAAATATTATCCCCATTCTATAGATGGAAAACTGAGGCCCAGAAAACTAAGCTAATTGTGGCACACAGCTGGTGTAGCCAGAGGAGGGATTATGAGCCCTGGTGGCCACCAGTCTTAAGTCATGGCATGTGTTCGCTTCTCAGCTAAAGTCTCTGTCCCATGTCCTACTGACATGGGACAGTCCGGGACTGGCTGAGGCCTGCATGGGGCTGTGGAAATCTCCTAGCTAGTCCAGGCACTCAGCTGAGGGGAATGATCCCTTCTTGACGAGTGTGGTGTCCAAACCCATAGGAAGAGGGAAACACCAGCTGCCTGGGTAAGTGTAGCTGCCAGGGCCAAACAGATGCAGTCAAGAGCATGCCTTTGGGCTGCAGTGCCTTTGGGGAGACGCTGGGCTCCACCAGAATAGGAGGCTCAATTGTCAGGCCTCTCTGAAGGCCCAGAGTCTTCTCTGCTGGTACCAAAATACTACCTTTATGGGCCTCCCCAGTGGGGCATCCCTCAAATACCCTTCCATCTCCTCCCAGGTCACCCTCAGCTACGGTGTCTTTGAGGGGAAACTGAACATCATCAAGTTACCGGGCCCCTTTTCCCATGAAGAGGACCCCTCCAGGTAGGTATGGGCTGAGGTGCAGGGTGGAGGTGGGGACCGGACCTAGACACCCAAAGATGAAGGAGCTTTGAGGGAGAGTAGTGCCACAGGTCTTGGTGACTGAGCACACAGAACTGGAAATAGAGAGAATAGGTTAACATTCTTATCTGCTACTTTCTGTGTGACCTTAGGTAAATGCCTTGTCCTCTCTGGGCTTCCATCTCTCCATCTGTAGCACTGGGGTTCATGGCTGTTCCGAGAGCCCTCTGGCCAGGGTTATGGTAAGCACAGCCTTGTTTCAAGGAGATAGAATTTGACTCAGCGTAGGGAAGAAATTCAAAGTTCCAAGAGGAAAAGAGCTGCCTTTTTTGTTTGTTTATTTTTTGTTTTTTTTTGAGACAGGGTTTCTCTGTGTAGCCCTGGCTGACCTGGAACTCACTCTGTAGACCAGGCTGGCCTTGAACTCAGAGATCTGAGTGCTGGGATTAAAGGTGTGCACCACCACTGCCCAGCAAGGAGCTGCCTTTTAACGGAGTGAGCTGCCCATCAGCAGAGGCATGCAAGCCATAGCCTCAGTGAGTTGATGCTAATTTTTTTTTTTTTTTTTTTTTTTGGTGAGCTTGAAGTTTCTAGAACTCAGCCAGGGGGCTCTCGGTGTCTCCTCTGGCTTTTACGGTTGTCTCAAAGGAGAGGCTCTCAAACTGGGGGTGATTTTGCCAATGTCTAGAGACAGTTCTGATTGCTCCATCCTGGGGGTGCTGTTAGCCTTTGGAAAGAGGCTGGGGACGCCACTGTCCTGCCAGGCATGGGATAGCCCCATGTGACAGAGCTACCTGGGCTGAGTGTTCACAGTGCCCGCGGGTCAGCGAGGTTGGGGTAACTGTCTCCCCTTGATGGCCTCTTGGCAGGTTTCGCTCCCTCCATTGTCTCCTCTACCCGGACACACCCTGGTGTCCCCTGCTGGTGGCACTGTGAACTCTGAACTGCTGCAGAGGTTGACGGACACTTCTGCCTGACCCCTCCCCCACCTCCTGAGGGCTCCTGGTCGAGTGCCCACTGACAGATGGTCCCCGGTAGGGCCTCTGGGTGACAGGAAAGGCCAGGATCTGGACTGTGGTTGGTGCTGAAGGTGTCTCGGGCCCAGGGACCTGGTCACACTGCAAAGACTTCGGGGCACTTGAGTTGTCTGTGGGGTGCTCGGGGTCCTTACTCTCCTGAGAGTGACATGTGTCCTGACTGGCATCTGGCCTCTGGCTCTGGCCTCAGTTATTCCTTGAGGACCAGGACCATTGGGACAAAGCCAGGGCTGTAATCTGTAGCTGTGGGACTGGTCTCAGCTGCTCCTGGCTCTCCTCACCTGGCCAATGGACGTGGACTTTGGAAACTCAGGAGTAAGTTTCACAGCCCAAGACCCATTTTTCCTACTGTGAAATGTGGGTGTGATGGCTGGATCTTGGGAAGCTACTTTGCCACCATGAGAGAAAGGCCAAGACAATCATCTAAAGCTGTTCTTTCTGACATCTGATCTGTGAGAAATTAAACATTTATTTAAGTCTCTCTCTGTCCAGTCTCCTGCCATGGGCAGCCAGTGTTTCTGGCTGGAACAAGGTCTCTGATCAGTGGTGATGGCCACATTTGGTGGTAAGATGTGGTGTGTGGCTCAGAACCTGGTGCAGGGAGAGGGAGGGCTTGGTGAATGAGGACCATGAGGGTGTGTGTGTGTGTGTGTGTGTGCATGTGTGTGATGCAGTATAAAGTTATGCATGTATGATGTGTGTGTGGGGATGTATTTGTGGCTGTAGCATGCACCTGTGTGGGTATGTTGCGGAGCTGGGAGCCTGCCTCCTTTCCATGCCCCCAGGGCATGGACTGGAGACCCCATGGTATCTGGGAAGTCAGCATGGTGACTCTGAGCTGAGGATTTGCCTTGGGTATCAGCTGAAGGTGATAGGATCAATTGACATCCAAAGTAGAGGCCACGTCAGCACAATGGCCTTTCACATCTGTGGCTCCAGGGAGGCTGGATGTGTGAATAAAGAGGACCAGGATGGTAGGGGCCTTTAGGGAAGGGAGCACACAAGAGGATGAGGAATCAGGGACTGGCATGCTCTTGCCCTGCACAGAGCCCAGTGATGCTGGGAGCTGGGGCCAGGCCTGGGCTCTGAGAGAGGTGGTTAGAGGGGCCCTGGCCTAGGCTGCCAGGGCCCACAACTCCTTTGGACATGTCCCCTGTCCTTGAAGGACCAGAATGCTCCCAGCATGTCTGTGTCTGACATGTTGGGGACTACCAGATGCCTGTGTCTCAGTCTCCGAGACATGTCTTGCTGCATGCCTGGTGAGCTGGTACACACCTCCAAAGCTGCTGTCATCCTGGCTGACATCGCGTGTGAGTGGGATGCTGGCAGAGGGAGAGCCCGGTAGCCCAGAGCCAGGTGTGGTAAGAGGAGTGGCCCTGTCCACAGCCACTGGCCCCTCTTATAAGCTGCAGCAGGTTTTCGGGTTATTCTCAGATCCCGAGGGTCGGGTGGTGAGAAGAGAGCTCCTACCATCTGCTGCCTCCATTGTCCCAGAATAGCTGGGTAGGGAAGGGAGCTGAGTCAGCAGAGCCTGGGCTAGGAGGGAGGACTGGGGAGTGGGGCTTTACCCTCTGGCATCTGCGGGGCTGGTTCTCAAGCTCTTCAGCCCTGAGGGGACTGAGGGACACATTTGAGCCC
>CABHPR010150510.1:5000-19953 GCA_902168415.1 Peromyscus melanophrys | reverse complement strand
GATAAAATATTTTCTTTAATTTTGCCAAATACAAATAGACTATATATTATAACTTTAATTCTTGCTTGATAACTGTTTGTTATATATCATTTTACTATATTAAAGCTAAAACCTTCCTTTTTGATTAGATAGAAACACAGAAATGCTGGGAGACGTCTTTCTGTATGCTGTGAATATATGTTGCTCCCATTGGCTATGGCAAGGCAGCTTTAGGCAGGTTGGAAATCCAAGGAGAGAGACAGGAAAGGGAAAGGTGGAGTCTAGGGAGACCCCAGCACCGCCAAAAGAAGCAAGATGTGAAAGCACCAGCGAGCCACGGCCAGTTGACAAAACATAGATTAATATAATGGGTTGAGTTATAAGAGCTAACTATCAAGGAGCGTGCCATAGTCCACACAATTGGTAATTAATATAAGCCTCTGAATGATTATTTTATAAGCGACCATGGGACTGCGGGGCCTGGCAGGACCAGAGAAAACTTATAGCTACAATAGGCATAACCAACTCTTTATTTTATATTGTTTTTAAATGTAAGTCTGGCTCTGAAACAAGGAATTCATGCATTATCCTATAAACTGGGCCAAGAACCATAATCGGATAAGTCATAGGCCACCAGAGATAATCTAATACTATTTTTCTGCTGAAGGACACAGTATTAAATTGTCCCTTAAATACTTGTCTCTTTGAAAACAAATTTTATTTTGAAAAGAACTTGCAAGTAAAAACATCTCATACAGAAATTAACCAGACTCAAAGTCTATACATCTCAATGAACTTCTATACAGCCAAAATAGTCATTCTGAAGCTGAGAAATTTCACACTGGCTCCTACACTTTAAATACTGAATATATATAGTTTATATACTTTTCTTTATACCCATAGATTAATGTAGCTGCCAGTCTTCATTTCAGAGGCTTATTTTTATAGTAGATGATGACTAATGCAGAAACTCACATCTGGTCAAAGCTCTTCAAAATTCTAGTGAAATTCATCACAGGTGTAGAGAAAAATTATCATAAAATTCTTATGTAATCAAAAGGATGCTGGATAACTCAAGCAGTACTGAGCTAAAAAGAACAATGTTGGAAGTATTTCAATAAATTATCTGAAGGCACACTACAGAGTTATAATCTCTCTGTCTTTTAAGTACAGAAAATAATGGAGGCAAAGACACAGATTTGTCATTTCTTTCATTTAAATATGTAAGTTCACTTGAAATTATCTGAGACAGTTGTTAGCCAGACATTATAAAGGACAGTGGATCATTAATTCTCCAATGGCAAAAATGTGGCCATTATTTGAACAAGTCTATCCTATGCTCCATGGTACTAGCACTAAAAATAGTAATTTCTGCCACACTAAAACCTTCCTCTGGTAATCTTTAGCAAATGAAATGCAAGATTACAAATCTTAAAGCCATAAGAGTGGCAGTGGATTGAATAAACCCTCATACAATGCTATACCAATGTTGCTGTGATTCAGAGGGTGATCTTGAAGATAGAGTTGGTGAAGATCGGGTCATACTGGAAGATGGTTGACTCTATATATTACTTCTGGAATCCTGACATGAATATCACGTGAAGACACAAACCGAGGAAAGAAAGCAGACACAACAGATCTAGTGGTTAAACAAAAAGTTCCAAGGATTGCCACAAGCACCATAATCTCAGAAGAGGAAAAGGAAGGGATATTGGTACTCATCTCTGTGAGCCACCACATTCGCAGTATTTTCTAGGAAGACTCTCCAAACTCCTTGAAGAATGTAATACTAGGATCAGTTAACAAAGACTAATATTTATTTGTCACACTGTTATTAGAAGTAAATGCTATTTAATAATTTAGAGACTGTTTTGTAATTTTGTATTTACATGAAAATCAAAATTAAAATCATTAATTCCCAGTCACAATGTTCTAATGCAATTAAATTGTTTGGTTTGGGCCTTTTTTGTTTTTTTGTATTTGTAACTACATTCTTTACTGATGTATAGCTAAACCCAAATTCAGCCTAACCTTAGTGCTTACATATCTGCGGGACACAGTAGTGGAGAGGGTGCCTGAACTGGCCATCTACTGTAATCAGATTGGTGACTAACCTAATTGTCATCACAGAGCCTTTATTCAGTAACTGATGGAAGAAGATGCAGAGATCCACAGCCAAGCACTGGGCCAAGCTCTGTGAGTCCTCCTGAAGAAAGGGAGGAGGGATTTACAAGCCAGGGTGGGTCAAGGTCATGATGGAGGAACCCAGAGACAGTTGACCTGAACTTGTGGGAGCGCATGGACTCTGGGCCAACAGTTGGGGGGCCTGCATGGGACTGACCTAGGCCTTCTGCATGTGTGTGAAGGTTGTGTAGCTTGGTCTGTTTATGAGGCTCCTAGCAGTGAGATCAGGACCTGTCCCTGGTGCTTAGCTGGCTTTTGGGAACCTGTTCTCTATGCTGGATTATATTGTCCAATCTTTATACAGGGAGAATAGCTCTGTCCTACCTCAATGTGATGTGTCATGTGTGTTCAAGTCCATCAGAGACCTGCACCTTTCTGAATGGAGAGGGAGGAGGAGTGGGTGGATGCAGATGGGGTATAGATGAGAGTGTGTGTGTGTGGGGGGGGGGGACCGGAGTAGAAGAGGGAAGGGAAACTGTGGTTGGTATGTAAAATAAAGGAAAAATGTTAATAAAAAAGAGAAAAACATATCTGTTGGACAAATGAGTTTCTAAAAAGTTGACAGAATTTTTCCTCAAAATTCTGAGTAGATAGAGCTCATTGGCAGAAGACTTTAGTAATTTTTTTCTAAAATATTGAAAACAAATAAGCACCTTATGTCACTGGCCTTTCCCTCATGTACGTGCATAGCACACAAATGTGATGGATGGCTAAACAACCGAATGCCATCACTTCACTGGCACCTGCTGGCACCTGCTGGGACACCTATCAAAGCAGAGGCAAGTAAGGAGGGCATGTACACTCTGAGAAAAGGTAACTCAAATTGGCCCTTCTCAGCAATGACAGAAGTTATTACCATAAGTTCTGCATGCACTGTAGGGGTTATGTCCCTAGCAAGATGCAAATTCAGTTACAATAAAAACTGGAAAACTAAAGATATTCAAATATAAGTCAATATTTGAATATTAATATTAATATTAATACCTGGACTCTAAATAATTTCAATAACTGAATTACTTGTGGTTTTGAATTTATTTCTACCTAGACTGAACAATGATCTGATTTGGAATTGATCTAATTAGGAGAGAAATGGCAGATTTTCAGAATAAATGAAAATGCTCTTTGGACTGGACGAAGATACAGGAAATTTTCCATGTTGTTAGTGTTAATACTACAACCATTAGATTTATCATCTGTATTTCAGGAAAGTCTTCTATGACATTCCTTTCATAGCACTCCCGTCTGTGGCTGGTAATGCTGTTTTCTTACTGGGTGAAAGGAAACAAAACTCACAACACAGGGCAAGACGATTAACTAAATCTCTGCTCTATGTTTTTCCTTACTTCAGTTCATCTGTAAAGAAGTCAAATGTTCTCCTCAGCTCATATATCGAATTTATGCAGTGTCTATCAGCTCTGCCCCACAATGTCTACTTTTACCAAGCTTGAATAAAAGAATTGTGACACAAATGTATGTGTGATCCAAGGATCTGAATTAACCTATTGTTAAGGCCACTTGTTCCCTTAGCTCCTCTGAATCCTTGGAACTGAGTCCCAGGAGCTACTGAGCACAGTAGAGATCAATCCTGGCAGGTGCCCAGAGCAGCCTTGATGCTAACAGCACAGGACAACAGACATCCATCCTTGTACACTTGCAAAGCTCCATGGGGACAGCTCATTTTCTTTTGTTTTGTAACTTGCCACAAAACACACTTTTCCTACAATTCATTGTTTAAAAAATTATTAAGTTGTCAGCTTTGAAAACTGATATAAACTCTACTTATGAATTCATTAAACTTGATTAGATCCACTCAAGAGTCCTCATGCCTTTGACAATTTAAATAAGAATTACAAAGTGGTTAAGATTTTTAACATGCATTTTGGCATATAAGGTTCAAGAATTCTCACAGCAGAATTAAAAAATTGTATATATACCTTTACAAAAATACAAATCTTTAAGAAAGGTATTGTAAACTAGTAACCAAAACCTTAATGTACATAATAAATCACTAAAGTAGAAAAAGATTCAGGCTCTCCTATTTGCATCAGTTATGCATCTGTAACCATAAGGCAAATCGTTTTCCTCCTCTGAATTCTAAAGTCTATCAGAAAGTCTGTATGAGAAAATACATTTTATTGAACTATAGAGACCAATAATGGGGTTATTATAGGAACTGAATAGATATCTAAAAATGAGCACTAAATAAGTGCATATGAGGTTTGTAAATTATTTTATTTTCAAGTTGTTCTACTATTTTGTTATTTGAGAGTGTGTGTTTCATAGAGCCAAGGCTGGTCTTAAACTCACTATGTAGCTGAACATGACCTTGAATTCCTGGTCCTCCTGCCTCCACTCCTAAGTACTAGAGTTATAAGTATACTCTACCATGCCTGTGTAAAGTACACATTTTCAGATATTAAAATGTTAATATATGTGTATATATGCAGTATGCATGCACACATGTGTATATGCAATGTGCACACACACATATATATACAACCATTTCTTTCTTTTGTCTTACTTCCCACTGTTAACAACTTTCATTGCCCTTTATATGCGTTACAACTAGTTCTCTAGTTCTGTATCTCTAAATAATATGCTATCACATGTATTTTAAATACAGAAACTATATATATATATGTGTGTGTGTATATATATATATATATATATATCATATAGTATTCATTAATATGAGTGGTTAAACACTGTTGGGTATTCTTCCTGTATCTCTTACTCTGCACATTCTAGCAGGACTGAAATCTCTGAGTTGCATTGTGATTGACTGACTACGCAATTCACTAACTTTAAGTTTCAATTTTTGTAAAATCTACTCTGGAATTATTGCTCATTTCAGTTGCTTATGTCTTGGTAGTTATCATCTGATACTTCTACAGGATTTCAAAGCACAGTACTTGACCCAAACACCCTAGAGCATCAGGCTCCAGCTTCCATCCTTTCATAGCTCTCTCTGTTTTCTCCAGTTTTGATTGTAGAACCACAAACAATGGGCAATCCTTCCATAACACCTTTGGGAATCTATTTTCTTCTCCTTAATTCATTCTTTCTCTCTCTCTCTCTCTCTCTCTCTCTCTCTCTCTCTCTCTCTCTCTCTCTCTCTCTCTCTCTCTCTCTCTCTCTCCCTGCCTCCCTTCTTCCCTCTTCCTATATTTACTTCTTAGTATAAACTTCAGTGTTTTTTTTTAAGACAGGTTGCCAGAGAGTACTGCTCTGATTCCTCATACATTAAAAAATGACATGTTGAATTTTCTTATCTGAGTGAATTTAGCCAACTATAATAAACATGGCTGTCTAGCTCTATCTTCACTGATGATCTCCCTCCTCTGAGTCTATAATAGTGGCTACAGAATACTTTAGTCCTTGGTTAACTACAGAGCACACAATCATGCTCACTGCCCTATGTCATACAACACAAAACCTACCTATTGTGGGGATTTATTAGCAACTCCATGTAGTTAAAAAGGAGGTTTATTTTGGGGTAACTTACAGCCAGTAAAGGGGTTGGTTACAGGATCCTGGAGAGGTGAGGTGCAATCCAGCAGGGTTCTCTGGAGAACTCTGACTCAGTCTGTCTTCCAGCATCCAGGATCACCAGGAACCGAAAGAGTCAGCACATTCAGTTCTCGGGTCTTAAGGGCTCCCATCTTGGACACAACCCAAGGGCAAGTCAGAGGTAGATGTGGCAGTTACCAGAAGCCTCACTAGGGGTAGTACTTCCAGGTCAAAGCTGGAACAGCTACCCATTACACCTATTCTTACAGGGTCATACATAGACAGCATGAAGAAAAGCAACCAGACCCTCCTAAGAAACTGAATTTCACTAGTCCTCATTACCAGTGAGGGAACAAGCGCTTACATCACTCAGAAGATCCTAAACACCCTTTTGATCATCCACTGTCTTATGCAGATCAAGGCCACAAATCTGATTAATTCTCCTTCCAAATCAGCCTACTTAGAGTAAAATGCCTTCAAATATTCTTCAGGAGCTAGATAGTGAAGATTTTTCATGCCTTGATACTAACATCTTATGCTATAATAAAAACTTTGTAAATAACATCATTTCCTTAAAAACTTAAGAGACAACAGCTGTTATAACTAACTTAAAAACCTTCTGTATTTTTTTCTTATTCTCTGGATCTAGTGTCTTATTTGTAGATTTAGGCCAGTTTAATTCCATTTGATTCTAGTATGTTTTTAAACCATCATAATAACCTGAGATTATTTAGTATAACTTGTCCTTTTTTCTCCTCATCATATTCTCTCTACAATGTTTAAAAATAAATATTAGAAACCATTTGTCCACTCCTTTCTATGACTTAGATTTTTTTTTATTAAAATTTGAGACATGGTCTCACTATATAGTCTTAACTGGCTTGGAAATAATTATGGAGACCAGGCTGCCCTCCAGCTCTTAATAGATGTGCACGCCTCTGCTTCCCGACTGCTGGAATTAAAAGCATGTGCCACTACATCCTGAAGTACTCAAAATGTTTGCTGGGAAGGTTAATGGAACTTTGATTGCTACTTAATGGTATCTAGTCATTGTTATCATTGTAGGCTTAACTGGAAAGTAAATAGACAACAATCTTATCTTTCTCTGAGTCATCTCCAAAAACATCTAGGCAAAGAGGTGTAATACATTATTCAGAAGAATAAATACAGCTACAAGAAGACTTGGAGTTTGAGAGACTTCCCTTAATTTTGCAGTGTTGTGTTTAATAGTTATCTGGACTTGGTGGATTATACCTATAAAACCAGCTACTCAAGAGCCTAAATTACAGAAATTGAAGACTGATCTTGGCTATAGAGTGAGTTCACATTTCACTAAATACATGCCTACTAAATATAGTCAATCCCTGTCTCAAAATTAAAAGGAAAAAGATGGCTGGATATAAAACTGAGATAAATGGGCATTTAAAAAATCTGTTATTAGCATAATAAAATGAGTTTAAGATGATATATTCTGCATATCTGACCAACATTTTCTATTTTTTATTTCTGATTTGTGGTCATACTGATGAATGTGAAGTAACATTTCATTGTTGTGTCAATTTGTGTTTATTTATGATACCAAAGTTCTTTCCTAGTTTTATTGAACATTTATATATCTTTAGAAGAAGTTCTATTAAACTCTTTGTTAAATTTTGAAAAATATTAGTTTTTCATATATTATAGATAATATACATCAGATACATGACTTTCATCTATCCCCTCCCTTCATGTAGATTGTTTTTTCCTCTATTGATAGTGTAGAAACTGAGCAAAGTGGAAAACTATTAAGTAACAGTTACATGAGAATATATAACCAGGAGAAACTTCCAAGTTTAAAGTGTGTGTGTGTGTGTGTGTGTGTGTGTGTGTGTGTGTGTGTGCATTTGATCCACACAATGTTAACTCAGCAGACAACTGTCTCCATTTAACATCACTTTTCAACACATTTTCATTGAGTAATAGTGAAAGAAAGAGAAATGTCCAAGTTCCTGTCCTTTCTGATCCATTGATTTGTTCTCCGACCTTCTGTCTTGACACTGTTGGACCTCAATTTCACAATCCATAAAACCATTCCTCTTGTATTTACCATTGATCCATTACTCTACTCTTTGAATTCTTTAGGGGGGAAGAACAGGATAGCATGGCCACCCCACCTCTTTATAGTGTGCTGTGGAAAATAATGAATGCTTTCCATTGACACTTATGTCACCCCATGATCAAGATTTTAAAGAGTTTGTATTTTAATTATGTTCATATGTTACATGTAAATAAAGAGATGGCATTAGTTAAAACTGAACAAAAATTCAGATGCAAAAGAAATGTAAATGATTTGACATTCAGCTGGTAACATCAGAATTAATGCTGTATGATTATAATTTTTTCAACATTACTTTCTTTCTTATCTAGGAAAAAAGATAAACTCCCTTCTAATAGATCTAAATGGATCTATGATGCTTAGAGTTTTAGATTAGCTCTGTATACTCTGGAGGCAGACAAATGTGATGCTTTCTGTCTTGCAGATGGGAGTGGTTTTAGTTCTCGCCTGTATCTATTAGGTGAAGAAACTAAAAAGAAATTCCAACTACAAGGAATCCTGGACTTTGCACATTATATAAATTGGATATAATAAACCCAAATATATCTGTGGGTATGTAATTTCATCACTGCTTTTTGAGGATTCCTAAAGAACACCAGAATCTTGTCAATGTCTTTTCTGTTCCTTGTGGTGTGATTCATTTTCCTTTTAAATTTTTATTACTACTACACATTTTTATAAAAAAAAACTGTTTTAAATTTAAATATATTTGCTAGGTGGTAGTGGCACAGACCTTTAATCTCAGCACTTAGGATGTAGAGTCAGGCAGATCTCTGTGAGTTTGGGGCCAACCTGGTCTACAGAGCTAGTTCCAGGATAGCCAAGACTGTTAAACAAAGAATCTGTGCCTTGAAAAATGAAAAAAATATTACATATATTTTGATCATAATCCTTCCAGTTTGTTCCAGATCCTCTCCTCTTCCCCACTCACTCAAATTTAAGTTTTTAATAAAAAAAACCCAATACAACAAAAACTACAATCAAAAAAATAAATAAAAACAAAAATAAAAATCACCAAACTGTAATCAAATAAACACACACACACACACACACACACACACACACACACACACACACACACACACACAAGCACAAAGATGAAGTCCAATTATGTGTTGGCCAACTGCTACTGAACATGAAGCCTGTTCTGGAGTGGTTGACATCCTAGTGTCAATCTATTGGAGAAAACTGATTTTCCCTTTCCCAGCGGGTATAAATGATAGTTAATTGTTAACCTTTACCCTAGTGGCTAGGTGCGCATCAATTCATTCATTCATTCATTCATTCATTCATTCATTCATTTTTATATATAAAGTAAAAAATGATAAACGAAAAATTATCACATCAAAGTTGAGCAAGATAAACCAATAGAAGGAAAAGAATCCAAGAAAGACCCACTTGTTTGCACACTCAGGAACCCCAGAAAAACACTAAATTGTAAGCTATAATATAAATATATGCAGAGGGCCTGGTTGAAGGCACTGTGCACGCTGCTTCAGTCTCTGTGAGTTCATAAGAATTTTGATTATGCTGATTTAAAAGGCCTTGCTTTCTTGGCATCCTCCATCTCCTCTGCCTCTTTCACTGTTTGTTTCCACTTCTGCTGGGTTCCCTGAACTCTGAGGGGAGAGATTTGATGGAGATATTCCATTTATGGTTTAGTGTTTCAAGGTCTCTTCACTCTCTGTGTAATGCCTGGTTGTGGGTATCTATTTTTGTTCCCATCTGCTGCAGGAGGAAACTTCTCTGATGGCGGCTGAACAAGGTAGTGATCCATGAGGATAGCAGAATGCCATTAGGAGTTATTTTATCATTATATTAATTTTTCAAACCAGTATTATTTTTGTTTTATTCTAGGTCCCTGAACTATCTAGTCACAGGTTCTTGGTCATCCAAGCAATGTTGAGCATGAGTTCCAGCTCGTGCAGTAGGACTTAAGTCAAATCAGTTATTGGTTGGCTATTCACACAAGTTTTGTGCTGTCATTGCCCTAACTTATCTCATAATAGAGAAAGTGTTTGTGGCTGCTTTGATATTTATGTTTCTCTTTTTAGACCATGCAGAGTTCCTTCCTTTATCAAAGATGCTAGAATTTAGCAATGAAGCTCTATATAGCTACCAACTCCATATCTCTATCTTTAATGAGTTGTGTAGATGTTTTCAACAATGGGGCCTTATCGGATGTTTGTGCAGAGCAACCTCTGATATTAGCAACAGGCTAGGTTGTTTGAGGACTCCCATGGGGCCCCTTCTGCCAACAACTCTGTTAGATGTAACCCAGTCCTGCTACTGGAAGCTTCATTGTGTGACAAGAGATGTCCAGTTGGGATTCTGTCTTCCACATTATTTAGCAATTTCATTTAGGTTGCCTTCATATATGTATACATTTTAAGAAGATTCAACTGTGTTAGATTTTCATGTATTCCATTCCACAACCCTCTCCTCTATTCCCCTCTCCACGTAATCCTCTAATTCCAGCATCCTTCTTTCTATCCATAGCTATTCATTCTTTTTTCCCTTCCCTAACAAGACCGATCTGTTCCCTCTAGTCTCTTACTCTACACCTACCTTCTGTAGTTCTATAGTTGTAGCTTGGTTATCACTGCCTTCTCAGATAACAGCCACATATAAGTGGATACATACCATATTCATCTTCCTGAGTCTAGGTTACCTCCCTCAGGATGATTTTACCTAGTTCTAGCCACTTGCCTGCAAATTTCATGGTGTCATTTATTTTAATGGCTGAATAGTACTCCATTGTATAAATCTACCACATTTTCTTTATCGATTCTATTGTCTAGATTGCTACATCTAGATTGCTTCTGATTTCTGGCTATTGTAAATAGAGCAGCAATGAACATGGTTGAGCAAATGTCTCTGTGGTAGGATGAAGCATCCTTTGAGTATATAACTCTGGCCCACCTCCACTTTTTACCATAAATACAATTGGATTAATGTAGACACTCATAAAAAGATTTTAAATTACCTGGTTCATAAATTCAGGATTATTACTTACATGGTCTGTATCACACTTTTTTTTTTTTACAAATTGATCATTTTGTATCTTTATAATGAAAACATTACATTTTCATTTATTATTTTCATTTATTATAAAAACATTTATTAATACTAATAATTTCATCTTTAATTTATTTATGACGCCAGTGTTTTTTGTTTGATTGATTGATTGACTGATTTTTCTTTCTTTTCTTTTTCATGGACTATAAGTTAATATAACGAGGTAGGTAAAATGAAAGGTACAGGTAAGTATATAATCACAGTGCAACAGCTGCTATTCCCTAAGGGTCTTTGCAGGAAAGCTTCTTCACTAGCATGAACAGGATTAAATAAACTGAATCTTGCTTTCCTTTCCCTGAGGTTAAACAATTGAAAATCTTGCCTTATTCTTCCTTAAAGTGACTAACAGTTCCTAATGTTTATGGGACATTTATTTAACAAAAAACAAAAAACCATCAGCAAATAGAGTAATGGTTTAATTGAACTTTACTAATGTTTAAGATATTGTGCTTAAATTAGAATAAACTGAATAACATTAAATGGATGTGGGTTATAATACTGATTCTATATCAGTTTCATAATGTTATATGATTTATACAGTGTTCTTTAATATTATAGCATGTGTTAATGGAAAACAATATAATTCATTCAGCTAAGGGCTTTGAAATGAAGTTGAATCTAATCATTGAAATCTGATCAAATAAATAGAATATACAATTAATATAATAAAGGAGCAAAAATTGGAAGAGCAAAACTCTTCATTTAAGTCTAAGAACTATAAATTTTGACTTAAAACTTACTATTCTGCTAAAAATTTACTCACAAAGTATCTAAATTTTTATCATATGTATATAGATGTTTTGTCTGTATTTGTGTCTACATACTACTTGCAGCCTGGTGCCTCAGAAAACAGAAGAGGGTGTCAGATCCCTCTGGAACTGGAGTTACAGACACTTATGAGTTGCCATGTGGGCTCTGAGAATGAAACCTGAGTTCTCTAAAGTGTTGAATCAATTCTCCAGGTACAACTCCTAATTTTGTATTCCTAAATAATGTGTCATTTTCTTTCTTTAAAAGAAAGTGATAAAATAAAAACAACATTCTTTACATAAATCCAATAATAGTTAGAATCTTACACATTATCACACAGAATGTTTTTATGCTGGATATTTCAAGAGAAATAAACTAGAAAAGAAAACCTGTTTTTTCTCAAATATAGATAATTTTTGTTGTTTGTATTTCTTCAAAAGGCTATTCTTTCCTAATGAATATTCTGCAAATATCAACTCCTGTAAAAAACAACATACATAAGACAGCTATGTACAAATATTATTCTATGCTTTTATTATTATTTTGCTTATTGATATGAGAAAATAGCTATGAACAAGGTTATCAGTTCCAATAGTTAAATAGACAGGGACATATATTAGTTAAGCAAAGCAAGACAGTGTATAGAACGGATTATTGTCTTGCATAAATATATATAAAATTTTTCCTAATGGTGAAATTCAAATTTTATCGTTCAGGGTTGAATTATCACTTTGTCTAATTTACTAGGCAATTAAATTAAGGTGTAGATTTTAACAGTGTTACCAGCCTGCCTCTTTGTCTTGTGTAGAACATTTTCTCCCATGCTGGCTACGTGGTTTTAACACCCTGATGCTTGTAACTACCAATCAGGAAAGAGTCTGACCTTCTACCTCTTATGCAATGCCCT
Source organism: Peromyscus melanophrys (assembly GCA_902168415.1). NCBI lineage: Eukaryota > Metazoa > Chordata > Mammalia > Rodentia > Cricetidae > Peromyscus > Peromyscus melanophrys. Next base: position 7,450 of record CABHPR010150510.1, on the reverse strand, counting down.
TCTGTTCCAGTCCTTTATGTAGTTTCTTACATTTTAGAGACTTCTAATGTTGGGAAACTCTGTGTGAGCAATTTGGCTTGCTGTTTAGCCTCTGGTTGTCTTGCATTTTGTCCCCCTGTGTATCCTAATGAGTATGAAAGAAGAAATTGTCTAGGGTACAAATGCACATAATATTGGGGTAGGAGAGCTAAGCAGATTGTAGTATGCAAAAATGAGATTTGTTTTCAAATTATCACAGGAGTTTTCATTTGCATCAGGTTGCAACTTTTGTGTAAAATGCATGATACCACAAATTGGCTGAAATTTTGGCAAATGTGTAACATTTTTATACTTTAGTAAAATTTGAATTTTTATTCAGAATTTCTCAATTATTCTATTGTTCACAGAGAATTGGCTCAGCTAATAGTTTAGAAGCCAAACTTTGTAATTGTCAACTATCAAAAAGAATTAGGGTATCTTACATTATTGACTATTGCTGCCATGAAGATTCAGTTTTTTTAACAATAGAAAATTAGATAACAAAGATTGCTTTGTTTGTTTTTATTGTTTTTTGAGACAAGATTTCTCTGTGTAATCCTAGATAACAAGTTTAATTTGAGCTAATACTGGAATATAAAGTTACATAAAGTATGGAAGTAAGAGTCATTACTTTGACTATATATATATATGATATATATTATATCACACCCTTACTTATGCCTGCATGGAAAGTCCACTTTTATAAACACTAGATTTTAAGTACACATTGGAGATAAAAAATAAAATAAAATAATCAAGACTTAAACATTTCTGTTATGTTGATTTTTTGAGAATTTCCTACATGAGTACTGCATTTACATCATTTCCACTCACACCCCCCTATCTCTTCCTCTCCAACTCCTCCATGCCTCCCCTACCCACTCTCAGATTCATGCCATCTTTAATGATTATTGATAGACACACATACACACTTAGATATATTTATGCATACACATGTATATATGTAGCCTGCTTAGTCTACTGAAAGTTGCTCATATATATATACATACGTGTGTGTGTGTGTGTGTGTGTGTGTGTGTGTGTGTGTGTGTGTGTGCTTAAGGATGACCACTTTGGACTGGATGAGCTATCAGGGGCTCACTCCTGGAAAAGACTGATTCCACCTCTCAGCAGCCATTAATTGCCTATAGCACTTCATTTAGAGAAGCGGTTCTCAGTCTGAAGGTCGGAACCCCTTTTGGGGTCAAATAACCTTTTTACAGGGGCTGCCTAAGACCCTCAGAAAACACAGATATTTACATTATTTTACAAAACAGTCACAAAATTACAGTTATGATGTAACAACAAAAACAATTTTATGGTTGGGGTGTCATCACAACATGAAGAACTGTATTAAAGAGCCGCAGCATCAGGAAGATTGAGAACCATTGATCTAATCGTAGGGCCTAGTGATTTTTTTCCTACATTGAATCTAATCTAAATGGTTTATGAGTGAAAGGTCATAGAATTTCAATTGAAGTTGGGTGTGCTAGTGCATGCCTGTAATCTCAGTTGTTGAGAGTTGGAGGCAGGAGGCTCTCTATGTAGCCTAGGCTAATCTTGAGGCCAGCCGTAGCTACATGAGACTGTCTCAAAAACCAAGAAAAAAAATATGAAAGCAAGTACTTCACAGTTATTATCAGCTGTAACAGCTGACAGGAAATATGAAAGCCTTGTTCTTAGATCATCAATTGAATGCAACAAGTAGTTGAAAACCAACATGGAGTCAATAAAAAAGTAAATAATAAAATAAATAAAATTTTTCTCCCTAAATAGAAAAATGACCAGAAGAAAGGCAATTCATCTATTAGTAGTGCATAACGATACTATTGTATCGTTAATCAAAGAAACTGAAGTTAAAATAAAAATGATTTGTTGTACGAATCTTAGATGATCTTTTAATAAAAAATTCAGAGCCAGATATCAGAGTGAAAGCTGAAAGATCAGAGAAGCAGTCACTAGATTTTTTTTTTGAGCCTGTTCTGGAACTTACTCTTCAGCCCAGGATGACCTCAAACTCACAGAGATATACCTGCCTCTGCCTCCCAGGTGCTTTCTCTACGAAATCCTCAGCCTAAAGAGAGTGAGTTCCTGTTTCCTCATGCCTATGTACCTTTCTGTGCCATGTCATATTACTTTCTGGGATTAAAGGTATGTGTGCTTCCCAAGCAAAGGCATGAGATCTCAAGTGCTGGGATTAAAGGTGTGTGCCACCACTGCCTGGCCCTGTATCTAATCTAGTGGCCGGCTTTGTCCTCTGATCCTCAGGCAAGTTTATTAGGGTAAACAATATATCACCACAATGATTCCATGTTTTGCCTTTGTATTTATTAAATACATCTCAGAAGTATAATGGTATATATTCCTTAGTGGTACTATGGGTATTTTCACAAATATTAATAAGTATATAAATAATATATATGTTATTTATT
>CABHPR010150509.1:0-24107 GCA_902168415.1 Peromyscus melanophrys | reverse complement strand
GTCCAGTAATCTTGTATTGATTTCTGATCCAATTTACGACCATAACTGGCAACCCCAAAATCTCATCTTTTTGTGGAAGTTTTGACTGAGAGTTTCTGTTGAAGGTTTCTTTGCCCTCTTTGTTGATAATGGTCAGAATGTGTCTAGATCACTACAATGATACAATAAATAAAAATAATAGAACAAGGAAAGCAATTTTATGTCTCCCAAATGGAAAAACTAACACAAATGAACATGCCAATGTGGATGGAAGAAATTTCACAAGTCCCCACTTCTAGAAGAAGAGCTACAGTCAATCAGTGGCTACTGAGAGAGAGGCAATTAGTTTTGTCAGAGAATGAGCCTTCTAATAGGTTATTCAATCCCACATGATCAACCCTAAACATGTGTACATATGTGCATACGTGTGTGTGTGTGTGTGCGCGCGCGTGTGACCATAATAACTATGGAATAAGAGTTCATGGATTTAAGAGGGAGTGGTGGGGGATACAAGATGTGTTAGAGAAGGTAGAAGGAGGTAGAAAATTATGTAAACAGAGTACTCATGTAGCAAATTAAAAATATACAAAATGAAATAGAGGAACAATGCCATATAATGCTTTTGTATTGTCTAAATTTTAGTTGTGAACCATTCTGAATTTCAGACTTTCATGGCTGTTGTAACAGGCCTTGTAGTGATTTTCCAGTTCCAGCAGATGGCATCAACCTATCAAGGGTGATAGGGCCAGTGCTGTGGTGACATCCACCCACCAGGGTGACTGGGACAGTGCTGTTCATACTCACATGACCTTTGACCTTGACTTTTCACTTCACTTATTCCATAAGTGTTTATGTGAAAGGAAAATTCAAAAGCATTTTTTCAACTTTGCTTCAGATATAATATCCACTGAGTTACAAAAAGAAAACCTCAAATGAATTTGAATCTCTGTTCTTCTAAAGGTCTCAAAGTTCAAGTATGCAACTGGATCTAAATCAAAATCCCTAGTCTTCCTTGACCTAGAAACTTAACCTTGAAGTCTTTCTGGGAATATTGACCCTGTGCTCCAGAAATTTCTGACATTCAAATTTTAGAGCTATAATCAAATGTATTGTATATATTATGCAGATAGTCATTTTCTTGGTTTTTTTCTTTCTTTTTTAATTCGTCAAGAAAAATTGTAGAAATACAACATGTTAAGCTTTTATATTTTTCCTTTTGTTTATAAATAGAATTGAATCTTATTTAGATATAGAAATGATACAGATAAAATAATTATGCTCTTTAAAATTTTCCTCTATGGATATCAAAATTACTTTTTAAAATACATTATTATAGTAATGAACTAAAATGTATTTGAGTGCATAGTTCTCATGGGATGAAGAGGATGATTAGACTGGTTTATTAATAATAAATGAAAGGATCAAGTGAATAAAATGATTCAATTCCACATGCACTTATTAATGAATCTTAATATTGCACACTTACTAATGAATGCTAAATAGTTATGTAATTAGAGCAAACATGAGTGAGACTATTCTATGTATCATTAGAATATCAGGCATTATGTTATGTTGCTGCTAGTGAATTTATATTCTGATCTTTGTAAAAGACCACCTTATGAACATTTTTACAATTAAACACAAAGGAAGTTGCTTAGTTCTCAACTCCTAGGAGTAGCGATCTCTGCAGAGTTTCTAGTAGTATGATAAATAATGAGCTACTACTGCAATAAAAGGCAGCCTCAAGCAGTTTGCTCAAGTCTGCCGTTTACTGGCGCGGTGACATAGTATAAGCTATTTAATATCCCTAGATGTAGAATGGGAATTTACTCCCTAGTGTTACTCCACTGCAGTGTTAAGAGAATTAATTAGACAATGAATCTGAAGGCTCCCAGGCTCCTTAAAGAGAGACACAACTGCAATGCATTATTTGCCTGTGAAAGAAAGCAATGAGAAAGCCTCTTTTCCTACTAATCAAAATTATTCCTACCGAGAGAGTAAATGCTAGCAAGTAAATTAAGACTATTTTTGATAGAGTTTCTAGTCTCACATATCCTAGGGCGGCAAGCAGGAAGAGCAAACACATCTCTCAGACAATTTAAATATATTTCACCCATTAAGAAAATGGGGCCACCTCAAAGGCATAGTGGAAAAGATTTCATAAAGTCATTAAAGCACAAACTTTGAAATAGTTGGGGCAGACTGGAATGAAAGACATGTGTGCAATGAAAAGAAACAGTGGCGATTCAAATGAAACTTTTTTGTCATCCATATCCACTGCTGTTATAGTATTATGATGAAAGATCATACTATATGGTGTGGGGCACAAAGCATATGTTATAGAATTTAGTATAAAGTGGATGCTTGTGAGAGTTCAGATGGATCCAGGCATCCTATGGTAGAAGTAGATTGACAATAATATCACCCATAGCTGCCCTCTAATTTGTCTGTTTTCTTATGGATTGTGACCTCATATCACAATTATTGTTTTGATGATTATTATTTATTGCAGATAGTTCCACACCAGATACAGGATTCCTTTAAGCTGAGTTAATTCCATGCGTAGTTGTTGTCCAGGCCAAGAGAAATTGAAAGCCACAGTGCCTTTGGTCCAAGGATGATGTACTAACCACTGCCACATCCTCCTCTTTGGAACATCGCTGAAAATGATGAGGATGCTTGAACTTTGTAATTAAGGATGGCTTCCCACTCAGACTTGAACTGAATTTAAATACGCTTTGGTGGTGGTCAGTATGTTACCTGGTAGAATTGGAATCATTCATCAATCTTTTCTTCCAGTCTTCTCAGGGTCCATATATGAGTAGCTTAGCCTTGAGAGTCAGAAAAATATTTTTTCCTTGAATAAATAAATAAATAAAACCAGGAAACACAGAGTTCTTGCACATCCGGGGAAGAAGAAAATAAAAATCTTTGCAACAACCACAAAAATTACTTACTATGTGAAATCATGTTTGAAGCAAGATTTCCCAGTACATCTCATGAAGCCAACTTACTTCAGCTTTACAATATAGGCAGTTTATGAAAATGTCTAATAACATTTTAAAAAGTTGAGTTTTTAATGATCTAGTATTATGCAAATTTCTCTTCTATAGATCACCTGGTGTGTTTATTACTGATTGTCGACTTGAGAGGGCCTCGTCTCCTCAGTGACAAAGTTCTGGGCAGGTCTGGAAGAAGTTCTTAAATTGGATTAATTGAGGTGGGAAGACACCCTGCCCTCCTTGAGTGTGGGAATCACTCTTCCATGGGATGAGGTCCTGAAACGAATAAAATGGAGAAGTGCATCAGTATTCAACCTTTACATCTCGATGGCAGACATAAGGTACATAGATGATTGATGCTTTTGGAGCCTTCCCCACCATAATAAATTATATTCCTTCAATCTATAAGTCACAATAAACCCTTCCTTCTCTAAGTTGTCAGATATTTTTGCCACAGCAATGAAAAGGTCACTGACCCCTGCTTTGTGAACAGGAAGTATTGGCAATCCTATGTCAACCTCTGTGCATCAATATTTAAACCAACACTGCAATTAAGCAAGCCTCTACTTTGATTCTTATTGCTAGATTGTCATAGCTATTAAATTATAAGCCATAATCAAATTATTTTATTCCAATATGGAAATTAGTTTTTTTCTTAGGAAAAAATAACTAATTCATATTGAAAGGCACAGTGGGTGTATTCCAAGAAAAAAATAAAGGGATTATATGTTTTTCAAATATATTAGTAATATAATATTATTTATCAATTGCTTATTTTGATTCTAATGGCAATATAATTAATTATCTAACCATGTGGCAGATATTTAATTGTAAGTACATACTTTTAAAAATTGACTGCACATTGTAACTTTTCTTATACCGAATAAAATTTCTAGTTAAGTATTTGTTCAGTACTTAGATTTTTTAAGTTTGTTAGAAAGTAATCACTGAAACAGAGAATGGTGTTAATGTAATGATGTCACGTTTATTTTATAGGAAATGATATTTTTTCTTGTTTTCTTCCCTGTTGATCTAAGCACTTGGAGAAATTAGGAGAATAAAGAACATGTTTATATTAAATTGTGATTTCAAATGAAGGGAGATTTTATAAAACGATGGATCGATGTTATTACAAGATTATCTGCTATGCGTAAATGAAGCGCTGCCTTTGAAAATCTTTGTTGTAATGCTATTAGAAACAGGTACTTTCTTCTTTCCAGGACAGGATGAGATCACTTTGAAAAATTCACCACGAGGTGGCAGTAAAGAGAAGTCTATGGCGTTTTATCTTGGAGGAGTTTATGGGGAAGGTTACAAGTCCGGCTCCTTTGAAGAATTACAAACACACCTGACATGTGAGTGGCCAAATCCGTATATAAAAGTTGATGTACACTGTAATTAAAAATGATAATTGTCCATACGGGGACAGCAGGAGGCTATGAAACTGAATGTTCGGGAACTGAGCCAGACATCTTCAGTGCCCTTCTTGACTGTGAAACGGGTGCTAACCACAGTGATTCTGTGTCGCGATAATTTCGTCTTCTCATGCCCAGCTAGCAGTGGTTTTGTGTCTAGTAATGAAAATTAGGTATCCGAATCATTTAGCGCGAGGTGCCTCCGGGATTCCATAGACGTGATCAGGGCTGAGAAAAGTTTGCCCTTTGAAGCCAGACAGTTCAAGTAATGGCTCCTGAGTTGTCTCTCAGACGTTCCCCAAAGCAGCTTTGGGTGGGGCTCACTGGTGTGAATCCAGAACAGCCAAACACAAACTCTTGGTTGACCTCAAAGAAACAAGAGAAAAATCGGACACAATGGCAGAGGAGAGACATTTTCAGGAATTTCTTCTACAACAACTCCCCCGCCCCCAAATTCTTACCAATATATATATACTTAGAAATATCCAAGTTGGTCGGATGGGTGAGAAACAATTTACAACTTATATGTTTATGTTAATTAATACACCTTAGTTTCGTTTGTTAATGGTTTAGAATACGTTAAAATGATATGCTGTGAACAATGTTTATTAAGGGGCTGTCACTCATCGAAAACATCCAAATGTGTGTCATTTTTTTAGATAGTTAAAATTAATCAATAGTTTAAATTATAAGTTTTTAATATCAATTACACGTGAGAATTAATTACCTTACTTTTATTAGTTCTAGAAAAATGCCTATACTAGTAGGTATTCAAATGCATGTTATCTTACTGATAAACTTATCATTGAGGACTTGCTGTATCCCTACACATACTCTTGCCTAATCATCTGGTTATTGTGCTAATGAGAAAAAAAAATCTCAACCTAAACTTTCTTATTGTTATATACTTTACAAAGGGCAGAGACAGATACCAACTTTAACCCACTTGACTCCATAGTCTGAGTTATTACACAAATCTTATATGATATGGTCAAAATTCAGGGATCATGACAATTCATCTTTTCTTTTAGATAAGCAAAACTTCTTGAGCCAAGCCAAGCTCTTGTAGCTTAAGGTAGGAGAGATCAAATGATTTCTTCACATTTCTTGATTAAAAAGCATACTGACCAAGTTCTAAACTTGAAGGCTTTTGTTGTTGCTGTTGCTATGGTTTTAGCATTGTTGGCCCAGACTTCATGCATGCTTACGCAAGGACCCCACCACACACTAAGCTGTGTCCTTAGCTCCCTCCAAAATTAATTTTAAACTTTGCTCCTGAAAAATGGCATGAACAATAGTTATTTGAAAAGCAGAGGTCACACATTCCCTGCCCCCTTTAGGCCTTCATATGTGAAATTCCTGCAAAAAAAAAAAAAAAGTGAATGCTCAAGCTTGGTTTGCATATTTATGGATAGTGGAAAGATTTAGTGAGGCAAATCATTGATTGGGTGACCAGAAAACATTGCAAGAGTCTGTATCTACAAGTAATTCCTGTTACTAGTTTAATAAATCTCATCACATGTTGTGAATATTTTAAAAACATACACTTGGAATTCTAATTTGCAAATTGAATGAATGAGTAGAAATAACAAATGTCAAATTTTTATATCACATTAGCAACTGAGAACTTCTCTGAATAATTAGTTGTTTAATGTGTGCAAAGGAAAACTGTAATACATGTATGTTCAATATTTACTCAAACAATGTCTGCTCTAATTGATGAATTCCTTTTTATACACAATCATTTTATCTTCCTGTCAGTTGTTTCTCTCTCTTCTCATTTAACATTTATAGAAATGGCCTTCTGTTAGTATAATTATGAAGACAGTTTTGATACAAATGTGGGTTTTGTTAACCGTCGCATTGGTGAAGTTCTCCATAGAAATTCTCAACCAGGGGTGATTGTGTCACACAGGGAAGTTTAAACAAGCTCTGAATGTGCTGTTGGTTGTTGTGGTTTAGAAAGGGATTGCTCCTGGTGTGTGGTGAGGGAAATCTAGGAATGTGCAATATCTTACAGGACCCACTCTGACAATAAAGAATATTTCTTACCCTTACATTCCAATAAAAAGTCCCACAGTTCAGAAACAAGGCTGTGTCTTTCACCATATTCCCTTTCTTAACAAAATCAAAGGTCTGAATTGGATGATACTCCTTTATCAGAGCATTGATGTTCCATGTGGAATATGGCGTGCCAGTTATTTTATTAATCACATATGCCTAAAGCTATGAAATGAACAAACAACTAGCAAAAACCTCAATGAGCAGTCGAATGTTGCCTCCAATTCACTCCTCCAATTTCATTTATTTGTAGGCTTTATCAAATATATTACTTTAATTAGATTGTTTGTAGTTTGTTTCCCCCACTGCTTTTAAGCTCCAAAAATCAATGACCTTGCTGGCTTTGTCTATGGTTATTACTCTATTCCTAGAACAATGCCTAGCTTACACAAGGTACTCAATAAATATTTGATAAATCAGTGGAAGTGGTTTTCCTAAATTCTCACACAATAACACAGAAGGAAGTTAGAACATATATAATATAAGTCCATACAACACAAAATATGTAAGACCAGTCTTGCTATCTTCTGGATTTTGAGTTGGGATCCTGATCATCAAGCTGAAAACACAGTTGAGTTATTCAAATATAAAAGTGATTATATGTGTGTGTATGTTTAAAGAATAAGGAATGCATTCTTTAAAAAGTAGGAAGTAGACTTTTCTAGAATATTATACAGATATATAATACATATAATACATATATAATGTATGTGGTTAGGAGCCGTATTGTGATAAATAAATAAAACTGTACATTTACTTATCAAGCCAAAGATAATGGACAATCTATTTCCAACACTGGGTCAAATGACTGCACATACAACACAAATGATGGTGATATATATATATATATATATATATGATTGGTTGTTCAGCATAAATACGCCTTCAGTTGATTTAATTACAGTGGTTTCATGATGTCTGGCAGGATTTTCAACTTTCTGCTGTTTTTCATATGTATACTGGAGATAGCCAGAGTATTTGTCTTAAAAACCATTATAAAGAATACATTGCCTTGATAAGTTGTCCTATGAATTGGAAGAGTTTTGTCGAAGGACAGGACAGCACACCAGCTCAACAAGTAGTGAGAAATACACAGGACCATCAGACATCCAAATAAGCTGGAAGTATTAATTGAACATTTAAAAGAAATACATTTAAAAATTGCTCTGATGAAGGAATGAAGTGACCATGTGAAGATTTACAATGGAAACTTCTCTATTACGGACCTTATCCAGACTACTTTACCATATCTCCTCATATCACCAACCTTGTTCAGTTTATGACTTTCAGGATTAAGGGTACCCTAGTTCATGCTGGAGAATTACTAGAATAAACTCTATTTGGTACAAGAAAAAGGACTCTAGTCTGAAACAGCCACAGCTATATCCCAATTTGCAAAGCAGATTTCAAATGAGTGACATTTCAAAGATGCGAGGGGACATAGACACGAGGAGGTTGAAGAAGCAGTGGTCAGTCTGGGCTAATGTTGAGGCAGAAGTACTAACACACAATTGTCAGTGTCACAGAACCACTAAGGTATTTTCTGATTTCCTTGATTGCTTTCTTTAACAGACATGTCACATTGGATACTCCACAGTCTTCAGAACTCACTTCTCTTGGGGCAAACTACATGTTTATTTAATTTTTCCTTCTTAATTTAACTGTTGTGTGTGTGTGTGTGTGTGTGTGTGTGTGTGTGTGTGTGTGTGTGTGATCCAATAAATGGGACCACTTGTCAGGAGCAACAAAAGATTCATTTTTTTAATAAATGAATGCCAAGAACAAAAATGAATATAAGAATCATCATTTTGGCCCAAAGGCTTGGAAACACTATGAACTGTTTTTTATGTCAAATACTGTGATTGACTGTAACTTTTCTTAAGCCTAGCCTTGAATAGTGAGATATACAGAAGTTGCTTTTTTCTCTCTCTATGTGAAGGGTGTTAGACTGAGACAAGTAGCATTTTGCTTTTGTTTTTGTTTCAGTATATGAAGCCAAAATACTTCATTTTCTTTCACATGGAGGGTAGCAAATATTTAGATGATAACAGCATAAAGAATGCCTGGGGAATATTGTAGATTGTGATTAATTAGGGCTCAAAAAGTATTAGCGATTCATATACATATTTTTGAGATATATTTTGAGTTTATACCATGCTGTGAAGTAAAACAAACACTATATAAAGAAAGAAGTAGATGTACCATTGTAATAAGAAAACCTTATGTCTTTGATTAAGAGATAAGCTATGAAATATGGTGGGACTAGCTGAGCATTATAATAAACTGAATTAATTGAAAGAAGAATTTTGAAGAAAGCAAAGGTGACTATAGAAAGTAAATAAGCAGAAACACATGCTGTTCAAATTTTATTCCTAATTTAGAAGAGATGGTTCTAAATGTCTCCTAGAGCAAAGTGCTGATTAATAAAACTGTTAAGTGATAAATTATAATTACATGGCTTGACTGTAATTTTTTGCAGGGTAGATGATATATTAGAATAATTTTTTAAACTTATGATTGAGTCAAAATTACATAACTAGAGGATTTTATCCCTTTGAATTTCTGTGTGTTTTCTGTAGTAATTAAAAATTCATGCCATTCTTAGGATATCTAGGTTTTCATTTGAACAAGAGCTAGGTAAATTGTCTGTGTTAACATCACAGGTACCTTGTTAGGGCAAAAACAAATGGTTAAGTAATAAACAGCCCATGCTGGAACTACTCTGAAGAAGCCTCCTATGATTTAGCCAGAAAGGAGATCTATGCCTGAGCTCACATTTTCACATCATATTATCCTGTTGATGAATGTGAGAATGAAGGTTCTGGAAGATGATGAGGCCGAGGTTTTGCTTTTGGGATATTATGTGGAAGCCTCTACTGCAGGGATAAAGTAAGGAGACCTAAGACATATAAGCAAATCTCCCTTGAGTTCTAAAAGGGCAGACTGTGGAGCATCCCGAGAGAGAACTGGATATACTGTGAGTAAGCACACATGATGTGCTTTGCTGCTTGAGAAAAGGTCAACGTGGCTGGGCCAGCCATTCTGGAATGGGTGGGATTAGAGAAGTTGATGGCATCAAGCTATGGAATATTTGTAGGTAGGCTATAGAAATATTTATGGGAAAATCACTGGGAAATTTTGACCATGAGATAATTTGGTTAGAATTGCATGACATGGTTTCCTTTTGGCTTCAGGGGAGATGTCAAAAAGGAGAAATAAAAGTGTCAGTGTGCTATAGATACTTATTTGGAGAAAGTGGAGCAGTGGTGGAAGAGATGAGAGTGGTCTAGATTGGGGTCATGTTTTCAAGATTGTATCATTAGGGATTGCTGAATGGTAGAGGTAGAATTTGTTAAAAAAAGAATGAATCAGGCTTTTTCTTTGGGCAACTGAGAAAACTGAAAGATCATTGGTCACTATAGTTCAGTTTCAACATACAAGTCTACATTAGCTGCTGAAAAACTAAGTGATAGAGTATTTCAAGAACTTGGGGATCAGAGATAAATGCAAGATTATCAATGTACTAATGGCATTAAGGCGTCTGAAGCTGGAGAGAGTCACCATGGCAATAAAGGTAGTGGACCAGACAATCATGAAGGCTCAAAGAATGGACACTGGAACACTCCACACTTGATATAAAAATCATATTGACATCCTATGAGATACCTTGAAGGAGAAATCTGAATCTGGACAATGATGGATTGATGATGTATGGAACCAGCTCTTTGCCCAGGACTTCTTAGTTGTGCATACCTATTATCGTCTACTAAGCCTAAACCTTGTATCAGGAGTCTGAAGATAGGCTTTGTAGTCACTGGAACTATTATTTTTTGTTCATTTTCCCAATATGGTTAGATTGAATAAGTCTGTTTTCTCTGCTTTCCACATATACATATTATATATTCATACATATTCACTATACATACATATACGTGTGTGTGTGTGTGTGTGTGTGTGTGTGTGTATGTGTGTGTGTGTGCATGTGTATGAGTAGGGCCCAGCACAAGGGTTTACAAGAGGAGATATTTCTAAAATGTGTATTAAGACCTGTCAGATCTAGTGCCATAAAATGAATAATTATTCATGTTTGCATTTGACAGTGTTCGGTTAATTGGTAATAGAATCAGACTGGTTGGAGCAACGGCAAAGGAAATATGTCTATGGTGTTTTCTAGATGAACAGAGAGTGTGATGATACACACCACAGAAGCATCCCTTTAAGAGATTTGCAGAAAAGTACTGTAGGGAAAATAAAGTGAAAATAGGGTTGTTTCTGGATATACTTTATGAGAAGAAAAAACTTGATAGATTTTAAAACAGAATAGGAGACACTCTGAGTGTCGAGTAGAAGGCATGTATTTATAGCCCCTCGAGGACTATTTAATAATGCCGTTAATTATGGTAGATGTACACGGATACTGACTCATTCTGAATTAGTTAGCAGCATTAGTCATGAAGTCTCACAATATGTCTGAGCATTAACTTTTGTCCTTACTTTCTCTGCAGTACAAGGAGGTTAAGTGACTTGCCAATGATCATCAAACATGTTGTTGAAGAAGCCAAGAATAAATCCTTAAGATCCTGACTCCAAGTTATTTATGTCACTGTATTTATTGACTTTACCTTCTGCTTAGTCATTTGTGAGGCACATTTACGATAAAAATAATGAAAAGCGACACTCCGATGCTTTAAATAGAGAATTTACTTTACACCCTGGCAGGATGGAAGAAGACTAAGACTGTGAGGCAACCTGCTGGGTTTCTCACCAATGCCTTGTAGCAGTCAATCAGATTGTTCACCTAACTCTCAGTCTCAATTTCTCCTTATAAAATTAGTGCAACTGTTTCTTAGATATATTTTATATTTCACATTTTATCACTCCATGGGAATCATAAAGGCATTTGGCCAATTATACTGTATCTGTGTACTTTATAATTTGAGATCCTTATAATTCTCCTGAGCTCTTTTGAAGAATTCTTTAAGCAGAGATTCTAAGGAGTGTGTCATGATAGGTTTCAGCCAGGAAGTTCAAAGTTGACTCTCTGTCTTCCTCCTAAAATATCAGATAAGTTAGCTTTGTTCATGTGGAATAAAAATAATGATTCTGTTATTCCTATAAAATGAACTCATGTCACTTGACACATACAGAGGGGAATCTTATGCCATGTTGAAGAATTAACTTGGGAGAGAACTTGATTAGTTCTGTAGTCTCCTATATATTTGTCTATCATCTATCTATCTCTCTATCTCTCTATCTCTCTATCTCTATCTATCTATCTATCTATCATATATCTACCCATTTATCATCTATATATTCATCTATCTGCCTATCTATCTATCTATCTATCTATCTATCTATCTATCTATCTATCTATCATACATCTACCCATTTATCATCTATATATTTATCTATCTATCTATCTATCTATCTATCTATCTATCTATCTATCATATATCTACCCATTTATCATCGATATATTCATCTATCTCTCTGCCTATCTATCTATCTATCTATCTAGCATCTATCTATCCATATACTATCTCTCTGCCTATCTATCTATCTATCTATCTATCTATCTATCTATCTATCTATCTATCTATCATGTTCAACCACTTGGTATTGTTACTGAGATGATTGTTCAACTGTCCAATTTATTTTTCCATTATTTCTTTTCTCCATTTCCTCACTATGGATATTTTCTTATTTCCCCTTTGGTATGCACAGATTCTATTATCTCATGGCTAATTTCCTGTCAAACACACAAAATTATTCTTTATTTCAGAAATTACAATTTTCATGTCTTGAGAATGTAATTAGTACCTTTTAATAATTTCTTTTTTCTGTTCTCTTATTGAAAATAGATTTTCTTCATATACTATATCCTGATTACAGTTTTGATTCCTCTGATCCTCCCAGTTCCTCCCCACTTGCTCTCCAATCCAGATCCACCATCTTTCTGTCTCTTCTTAGAAAGCAAACCAAGTTCTGAGTGATAATAATAAACCATATAATGAAATAAGGTAAAACAAAAATAATCAATATGAACAGGACAAAATAAGCAAACTGAAGAAAAGGAGCCCAAGAAAAGATTCAAGAAATAAACATAGAAACAGAGACGCACTCATTTGCACACCCAGGAATCCCATAAAAACAACAAACCAAAAATAGACACAAAACCTGTAGAGTAAAAATAAAATAAAATAAAACAAATTTTTTAAAAAAGCTCTGCTATGAAATTATGAGACAGGAATCCTCCAGAGATACCATTGAGTTTATTTTCTGTTGGCTATCTATTTCTGGGCATGAGGCCTATCCTTAATAATCATTTGTTTCTCTAGTGAGACTCCCTTGGAGAAAACTAATTTTCCATTTGCAAGTGGTTATCAATTAAAGACAGCTTCTGGCTTATGGACTGGGGCATTTGTCTGTTTCTCCTTTCAGCTCTTATACACCGTCTGGTCTAGACCAGTGCAGGACTTAGACAGCTGGCTCATCATTTCTGAGAACATATGTGCATTGGCCCTGCTATGTTTAGAAAGCCTTGCCTCTTTGGTCTCCTCTATCCCCTCTGATATTTACTCTCTGCTTTCTCTTCCATAGGTTTCCCCAATCAGTGAAAGAAAGGATTTGATGGGAACATCTCATTTAAAGTTGCACGTTCCAAGGTCTCTCGCTCTCTGCACATTTTCTGGCTGTGGGATCCCTGTATTTGTTCCCATCTGCTGCAGGAAGAAGTTTCTCTGATGATGGTTGAGCAAGTCATTGATTTATGAGTGTAGCAGAATGTCATTTTCTTGTTTCTATTGCACTATGTGAATTTCCCCTATGTGGCAGGGTCCTGTGCTGTTGTTCCCTTTGGGGGAGGGGGCCAAGTAGGCACAGAGTCATACCACAAAGACTCTGGGAGAATGTCAAAACAACAAGCTCAGTTTATTGAGGAAGAGGTAAGCCTTATATACCCTCCACACCCTGGGGAAGGTCTGATGAATATGCATCTGCTGGTGTGACATGGCTGCCTCTCATTGGTCCAGGTCATCTCCAGATCATGTTTCAGCTGCTCTTGCTAAGGCCATTAGGCAGTCCCAGGTTGGCTCTCAGAAAGTGTCTTTTTTTACCTGTTTGGGCTGGCTGGCCCTCAAGCCTGTTAGGGATGAGTCATCCTACACACCATGAGCTGTAGGCTATGTAGTCTCAGTTCCTGGTCACCAAAGCAGCATCTGGTATGGGTTCCATCTCATGGAGATGGCCTTCAATCAAATAAGATAATTTTGGTTCCTCTCAAAAGAGTTCAGCCGCCATCATACTGGTGTATCTTCAGACAGAACACCATTGTAGACTGAGTGATTTGTAGCTATGTTAATGCTTACTTTCCTCCTTTGGAAGCCTTTGGAGTATCTCCTGGTACCAGTACCAGGAACACTAGCATTCACAATAGCCTCAAAATATAAAATATCTCAGGGTGACTCTAACCAAGCAAGAGAAAGACTTGTTTGTTAATAACTTAAAACACTGAATTAAAAAACTGAATAAGACATCAAGGGGTGGGAAGCTCTCCCATGCTCATGGATTGGTATGATTAATATGTAAAAATGATAATCCTACCAAAAACAATATAGGGATTAAATGCAACCCCTACAAAATTCTAATACAGCTTTTCACATATTTTAAAAGGTGATTTTCAGCTTTATATGGAAACATACACACAAAACTAGGATAGCTAAAGCACTTCTGAATAGTAAAAGAGTTGATGGTGACATCACCATTCTGGACCTCAGATTGTACTAAAGAGATATAATAGTAAAACCAGCAAGTTATTGGCGCAAAAACAGACACATTAATCAATGGAATCAACTTGAAGACCCAGATACATATCCACACATCTACGGACACCTGATTTTTCATAAAGAAGCCAGAAACACACACTGGAAAAATGACAGCATCTTCAACAAATGGTGCTGGTCCAATTGAATGTCTCCTTATAGAAGAATCCAAATAGATTTGTACTTATTACCTAGCAAAAAAAGTCAACTCCAAATGGATCAAAGACTTCATTGTAAGGCAGGATACTCTGAATGTGATAAAAGACAAAGTAGGGAATAGTCTTGAGCTCACTGCACAGGGAAAGGCTTTCTGAAGAGAACACCAGTAGCACGGGCAATAAGATCAGCAATTAATAAATGGGACCCAAGGAAACTACAACACTTCTGCATGTCAAAGTACACCATTTTTAGGGAAAATCTGTGCCTACTGAATAGAAGAAGATATTTTTACCAACCCCACATTGAATAGAGGGTTAATATTGAAAATACATAAAAACTCAAAAACCTGGATATTAAGAAAACAAATAACCCAATTGAAAATGAAGTACAGCTATATAGAGAGAATTCTCAAAACAGAGAACTAAATGATTAAGAAACATTTAAAGAAATCTTCAACATCATTAGCTATCAGGGAAATAAAAACCAAAACTACTTTAAGATTTCATCTTGCACTTATTAGAATGGCGATAATCAATAAAACAAATGAAAGCTCATGCTGCTGAGAGTATAGAATAAGGGAAGCATGCATCTATTTTTCTTGGGTGTCCAAACTCATACAGCCACTATGGAAATCAGTCAAGATCCAGCTATACCATTATCAGGCATACTCAAAGTACACTTCATTCTACTAGAGAGATACTTTTTCAAGCATGCTCATTGTTACATTCTTAATAGCCAGAAATTAGAAACAACCTAAATATCTGTCAATTGATAAAGAAAATGTAATACACTTACACAATGGAATATTGCTCCATCTTAAAAACAATGATATAGTGAAATTTGCAAATGGCTGGAACTAGAAAAAATCATCTTTAGTGAGGTAACCCTGACCCAGAAAGACAAATATGGTATGTGTTCACTTATATGTGGATATTAGCTGTTCAGTCAAAATAAGCAGGCTACACTCTGTAGAACCACAGAGCTTAGGTATAGAACAAAGGACAAGATGAGAGGGACATATTTTCCTAGGAATGGGAAATAGAATACATAAGTATGAAGTATCAATTGATGATGAGCATGTACTAGAACTGGATGATCAAATGGGGAGGTGGAGAGAAGGAGGGCATGAGGGAGGCAACAGAGGAAAGACAGACTAAAGTAAGGGCTGCTAAATTAAGGGGTCTTATGGATATGTAATAAAGTAGAAGCTTCCTAGATTTATCTGTATATCAGGATGATCTAAGTGAACTCACCAAGGAATGGGGGACACAGAGCCCCAACTGGCCATCTCACACGACCAAATGAAGCATCAGTACCAAGAATAAGTTACTTCTAAATGAATTGTTGGCCAGAGGGGCTCTATGGGAATCCTCAAACAACACAGGCTATTGCAAAGGCTACAGGCTGCTCTCCATCAACTAACTGCAAACACTGTTCCTGAAAATAAAAACTACAAAACCCCCTTGAATAATTAAGTTGAGCCGGTGATCACTTAGAGCTTTCACCTCTACTGGCTAGTGTTCATTTTAATATTTTTTGTCTGATTATCGTCTATCATCTGCAGCATGAGTACAAGTTTTTTTGTTTGTTTTGTTTTTTGAGACAGGGTTTCTCTGTGTAGTTTTGGTGCCTGTCCTGAATCTCATTCTGTAGACCAGGCTGGCCTTGAACTCACAGAGATCCGCCTGGCTCTGCCTCCTGCGTGCTGGGATTAAAAGCGTGTGCCACCATTGCCCGGCACAATGTTATTTTTAAGTTGAGAAGTGCATTGTTGTTTTACTAAGCCCAAACCAGAAACATTTCGTAGATGTTCACTTGACTCTGCTTGCGTGGTGGTGTATTTTCTGAGAGAAGCCTCTGGGTCTGGCCTCTGCTCCAGTGCAATCAGCATCATCTCTCCTTGTGTCCTGCCAGGATGGAGCGTCTGAATGAGTCAAGTGTCCACTGAAAGTCTAATCCAGTGTTTGCTTGATATGTTATGCTGTATTTGCTCAGAAATGCTTTCTTTGGGAATCTACGGCTAATGTAAGTGATAGACCTCTCATCCCTGCATGATGACTATGAATGCATCATTTATTCATTTATATTTTTGATTGAATTGCCTCATCAGTGCATGGCAAGGTTGGCAAAAATAACCTCTCTTCTCTGAGCCCAGTGTGATAATTCCCATTGCCTTTTCTTATGGGCACTTTTCTGGGCTAATGATTTTATTCAGAACTTTTATTCCTGTGCTCATATACTGACACTTCTCTTCTTTTATTGATTCATTTCAGGTCTAGTATAACTGGAAAATTACTCCTTTCACGGCATTAACTTTCTGTATTATTTGTTTTCCATTTCAGTAAATGTGTGATGGATAGAGGACTGAGTTTTCTCTGTTATGTAATAATGATTGAGTTACATATCCTGGGCAAATAGGAAATGTTGTATATAAAAGGACGTAATAGAAGCACTGTTCCTTGCTCAAAAACACAGTGTCTTCCATTTTATGCCCATTTCATGCAATTTCTCAACTCTCAATTTAGCTTTTCCTGGTGGGAGTCATCATTACTTGCTTTTGGCAAGCAGCAAAACTGCAACGTTGTCATTTGGTTTTTCCTGTTACCTTCTTCCCATTATTTTTCTAAGTCACCCCTGTAGTAAGATGGTTAGAAAGCTTTTTGTTTGCATTCTCCAATTCTTTCCTTTTCTGCTTTTAAAGTATTATGTGCCTTGTATTCTTGTTGGTTTCCATGGCACAAGTTTGTTCCTGTGTATGTTAATTCTCTGCATTTGTTCTCAGGTATGAGTAGAGCAGCTGTGGCTTGATTGATTCATTTTAAGTCATTAATACTATGGTTATTGTGCCTATATCTAATAATTAATAATTGGACTAACACTATTGTAAAATAATAAAAGATATATGATGTAGCTCATCATTAGCTAATACTTCGTTTATTTTTAGTTTGGGGTTATGTTGCCAGAAAAACAATGTTAAAGCTACAAAAAAAATTACCCAATAGATATTTCATTTAGTCTCATCAGTACTTTGCAGAGTGAATGACAATAGGTCTTCAACTAATGTTTGACTTCAGTCAATGAGTTAATTTGTGATATTTTCAATAATACTTTGGTTCTCTTGTTTAGAGACATTAATATATTATCATATAGTAAGTAAAATATTATATAGTTAAAATTATGGTATTTCCATTTTTCTTTATCATACTTTTCACTTTGTGGAAACTTTTAAAAATACAAATATGAAGCAACTTTTTCCTGAAATGTTGTCAAATTCAAATCAGAACTTCTGCATATACTGCTTAAAATAAGTATCTCCTGGGGTGATTTCATTTTCATAGTCATTTTCTGACTACATAAGGATCAAATAACATTTTTAAAATGTAGTGTAAATTTTGTGTTAAAGAAAACTGCTATGAAATGATTAGGATCTATGTTCTTTTCTGGGTATAAAATGAGCATTTAGCTAATTTATAGTAAACCTACCCCTTCCATAAAATAAAATATGCCTGGCTATCTCTTTCTCCAATTTTATGACAAGAGATTGGAATGTTTTTTTCTTTAAAAAAGTTTGTAACCATTTTTGTCACCTAGGCAGTCAACATTCTACTACTATTAAGAATATTTTCATAAGAAGATTATCCTTGATGTTAAAAGAGAAAAATATCTCTTTCCTTTACATATTTCCCAAAGAAAGTGATAGCATGGATTGGTAAGGTATTTATTATAAAATAATAAAATGTCTAAAAGAATGTTATATGTGTCAGGAAAGTAACTTATGTATTAATTTTTGTCTTTAAATACAAAGTAGAGACATGCTATTTAGCCCTTGACATTCTATGATAATTCTACACTCTGCTCTCTCACCTCTGACTACTGTAATCTGTTATAAATAATAAGTACTAAATATTAATCACACATGCAGGCACCTTTGAATCGCTGATATTTAAGTGTTGTTTTTAATCTTCATGTGACTATTTTTAGTTAGATGCCTAAGGTCATACTTTTTTTGAGCATATTGACTTTTTAGTGGTATAGGTCATGCTTTTTAACCAGCATTTTTATATTATACTCATATTTCCAAATATTCATCTTGTTTTTAAGAACTTGACCATGAATTATTGCAATTTATTCATTGCATATCTACATTTTCTAATCAATTTCTATGGAGAGATTTATCTCTTTATAGGTGTTGCAATCACTTATTTGGGTACAAGGTTGGTAATTGTTCTTATTACCTTTTTTCACTTGATAAAATAATTGAAATAAAAAATATGACAGACAAAATAAGCAAGTAGTTTCTTGTGTTGTGTTTCAATTTGTTGAATTTAAGCACATTTAGAAGTTCTCAGCTTTTTTTCCTTATAAAATTACTTGTTCAATTAAATTGTTCCTAAGGGCTTAGTTTTAAGTTTCTAAAAAACCTGATTTTTCCATCCAGTTAGGTTACATCATATATCAGCTGCTTTGATGGGATGAGAAATGATTCACATTGGCTACAAAGATATTCACTGGTAGAACAATAAAACTGAGCTGGTTTGTACTAACAATAGATGCATTGTCTTTCCACATTGCATAATTCTGTTTGTACAAGCCACATGTAATCATTCTGTATGTCTGCCTCAAGCATGTCTATCACATATGTCATGGGAAGACATGTATGAGTCATTAAGTTGCAATAAGCTGGCTTTTTAGGTATCAGGGAACTTTACTCTGACAGATTTATCCTCTGGTCCATCAACTTTTTCTACTTCCACAATAGCAATCTAGAACTCTAATCTTTGCTACTACTTTACTTTCAAAACCCAGAAATTATCCTAATTTTTCAGTAATGTCCTCAGTTTTCACCTTCCTTCATAGGTCAGATATTAATTCTCTTCATGTTCTATGGTGTATTCTATTAAAAGTGTGTGTCACTTAACTGGGAAAACATGAGGCAGCATCTGCATACATACACATCAGTGTGCAAGCATCACAGATAGTGATACACAAACTTAGACAGTATAGACTATGAGGCAGCTAGGCTATATAGTATGTGTTATTAGGCATCGAGGCTTGATTGGATAAGCTATTGATTCTAAGCTACAAACCTGTACATACCCTTGTACTGGATATGATGGAAGATTGGGAAACAATGACATGCTTTGTATCTAATCATCAAACATAGAAAATGTTGTGTAAAGAAAATATGGTGCATCTGTATAGGGAATTTGTCCTAACTAATATTGCAAGTGGATGCAGATGAGTGAGGGGTGAGGGAATTACCATGGCTGGCATATTACTATAAATTATTATGGACTTTAGAAGCCTTGTGCTAAGTACTAGGATAGTAACTGATCCTAGTTTGCAAAGACTTTTTGCCTTACAAACTCTGTACAGCTTTTTGACTCTTTTGTAATAACAAACAGATATGTGGTTTTATTTATGTGTTTTCTGCTTCTCTATTTTGAATTTACCCTTTAATATTTTTCTCTAAATCTAAATCACAGCCACACACATTGACCTAGGCCTACACAGAGAAAGAATCATCATCACAGTCTCCCATAACCACAGATTGTCCTACCAGAAGGTCTTCAGAGACAACCTTGGTTGCACACACCAGTAATCCTAGGACTTGAAGTGTTAGTGAGGCAGATAGAGAATTACGGTCCAGCCTTGATTATAGAGGGAAATCTTGTATATAAGAAAACAAACACACAGCATAAACAAAAGTAAAGGTCTTCATGAGCAATAGCATGGCCTGAGATGTCAACTTCTGATGACAGTCCCTCCCTCTGGATTATTTCCTAGAAGAACTGCGTAAGGTTATATTATGGTTAGCTTTTATCTATCATCTGTCTATCTATGTGTGTATCTGTGCATCTATATATCTATGTATCTATATATCATCTATCTATCTATGTATCTATGTATGTATGTATGTATGTATCTATCTATCTATCTATCTATCGCCTATCTAACATATATCCATATATCATCTATCATCTATCTATCTATCTATCTGTCTGTCTGTCTACCTATCATCTATCCATCCATCTATAATCATCTATCTATCTAACATATATCTATAATTATCTATCTATCTATCTATCTATCTATCTATCTATCTATCTATCTATCTATCTATCATCTATCCATCTATCTATAATCATCTATCTATCTAACATATCTATAATTATCTATCTATCTATCTATCTATCTATCTATCTATCTATCTATCTGTCATCTACCTACCTACCTACCTACCATCTATCTATTTATTTTACATCCTGGTTCTAGTTTTCCTCCCTCCTCTCCTCCCAGTCCCCCCTCACCTCCCCTCTGCTTTCCCCATCAACTCCTCTGTTTCTATTCAGAAAAAGGCAGGCCTCCTATAGATATTACTTTTATAAAATATAAGTTGAAGGAACTCATGATTCTATGTAATGATGATGAAATAATGATAACAAAGTAGAATCTTACTTGATTCTTATTGTAAAGTATTATACAGCGTTCAGCCTAGTGGTTGTGCTAGGCTCTCATTCTGCGTGTAGGTTCGTTTCATGCAGAATTTTGGTTTGTTTATACCAGCAATACCAAAGATTTGTGAGGCATGCATTGTGCTCTGACATTCGATGTGAGGATAGCTACATTTTGTTCAGCTGCACTATATATTTTTTGGAATCCTTGTCATACGTGCACCTTGTTGATAGCTGAAATGGTATTATGTGGTACATGACTATCTGATTGACACACTGACAATTCTATCTGTATGCCTATATTCCCCAGTTCGGCTCAGCATGTAGAAGACTCAAATATTGGCTTTCTTTATATCTCTACGCAGGTTGCTGAACCTTGTAGAGTAAGCTCTGCACTAGCAGGCTGATCAATAGGACCATTCATTTATAATCATCAGCATCACTGACCCTTTGACCACCTGTGTAATCAATGACTTAAAATAATTTTTCAGCTTTGTAACATTTCCCGCTCCTCTCACCACACTCTGCATGCTCAGCAGAAGCTCAAATTCTCTCTTCGGAGAGGAAAAGAGAGAGAGAGAGAGACGTATATCACAGAGGAATCGCCTCAGATTCCCATCACGAGTCCCTGTGCCTGTGTAAATTTCCACGCTGTCTTTCTTCTCATTCCTTCACAGCACTGTAGTCAATATTTCTCTCAGAACTGAATCTGAATTTTCACTGAGATCATCTCACTCCGGTTCCCCTCAACTCTTTTAATTGCTAAATTTCTGGTTATCTGTATTATGCATATTTAAAACACTAACATGGGAAAAAACATCTCTGGAGGATTTCAGTTTTCTTAATGGATCCATTTCTTTCATTATGTGGTTCCTGTCTAGAAGTTTCCACAATCTTTTGTTTCTATTTTATAAACTCTAATTTTTATGACTACGGTTTGTCTCAATCGACCTCCTCTCAGGTAAACGCCACCAGTGTATTTCAGATCAGAGTTTCCTTGATCAAGCTCTCATCAATTCATTTCATCTTTATTCTTTTCAAATTTGACTCCTTTTTTTTCAATTTTTTAAAAGATTTTCAATTTTGTTGAATTGTCTATACCATCTTTAACTGTTCAATGTCCTCATTTCCTTTTTTTGGTTTGTTTTACTTTTCCTTCATAACAGAGCCTGCATGCTTAGTTGTGTGTTTACTACTCCTTCAAGCTTCATTCCCCATCCCTCATTTATGCAACTTAATCTCAAAATCAATCAATCAATCAACCCCAAATCTATCAAGATACAGGTCTTATAAATTTCAGATGCAAAGAGTTGTTCTAAGCAACATGCTTGCTCCCTCACTAACCTATAAGTCATTCTTTGCCATAATAAGGAAGAATTATAGGATATATAATTCAGAATGAGTGTAGCAGCCCACTTCTCATTTTAGTTTTTTATTGCACCTCCTCTCTCAGGAAGTTCTTTTCTTCGGCCTCGTTGTGTACACAGTAACTCTAATAAGAAGGCAGACATGAATTTGTCTTCTTCCCATTTACTTTCTTTGTTTCTGTATATCTAACGGATCCTCTGCTTTCTCAAACTTTTGTTGTAATCCTGATGTTTTGCTTTTCTTTTCTTTTTTCTTTTTTCTTTTTTTTTGGTTTTTCGAGACAGGGTTTCTCTGTGTAGCTTTGCACCTTTCCTGGAGCTCACTTGGTAGCCCAGGCTAGCCTCGAACTCACAGAGATCCACCTGCCTCTGCCTCCCGAGGGCTGGGATTAAAGGCGTGCGCCACCAACGCCCGGCTGATGTTTTGCTTTTCTGTAATGCTTGTCTGTAATGATGTCTGCCTTCTGTGATGCTGATCTGACTGGAATTGACCCATCCTTTCTTATACTCTGTAGAGTTCCTGTTGACCATTTAAGAAGTGTGTCTATTCCTGTCACATTCCAATTCTTACAGTGGCCTTTGCTAGAAGGTCTTTGAAACGTCTTTATCTAACTGAAAATTGACTAAGTGCCAGGAGTTGTATCTCGTTCTGGCCAGTGGTCATAGTGCTTTTGAGAATCAAGAAAGAAGATGATTTAACGGTAGAGGCACTTGCCAGCCTGACAGCTGAGTTCTAGCCATGGGACACACAAAATGGAAGGAGAGAATCCACTCCCACAAGTTGCTCTCTGAGTACAAGTGCCCTATGAGCTCCACTGTAACATTCATGTGTCCACACACATATACACACAAAATAAATAAGTTTAATTAAAAGGAAACAAAAACAGGAGAAAGTACTTTCTCATAGTATCATATGTAACTAGCAACGTGGACTCTCTCTGGGAGATTCTTCACCTGCTTCATGGGTAACTGTTAACCATGGTATTTTGGAGTTTTTCTTTCTTTTTACTTATTATGCTTTATTTGGATATTTTTTACCTTACTGGTCTTTTGCTTACATATTGTCGTTTCTGATTTTGTGTTTTATGGGTTTTTAATGTGTGTATGTGTGTGTGCGTGTGTGTGTGTGTGTGTGTGTGTGTGTGTGTGTGTGTGGTGTGGTGTGTGTGTGTGTGTGTGTGTGTGTGTGTGTGTGTGTGTGTGTGCTGGCTTTTGTTCATTTTTTCTGTTTGTTATATTTGGCTTTGTTTGTTTTATTATTTGCTTTTTTTGACTTATAAAGAAAGAGAGAAAAACAGGTATGGAGTTGGATGGTTGGGGAGATTGGAGATGGGTAGGGTCTGGGAGGAGATGAGGGAGGGAAAATATGATGAGAAAATATTACATAGATAAAAAAACAGTATTATCACTATTGTACCAGGATTTATTTTTCAAGTTAGCAGTCTACTCTTACTGGGATCCTTGACTGATTACAGTATATGTTAGGTAGACTTATAATAGGTTCTATTTCATTATCTACCTACTATACACATAATGACAATGATAAATTTAACTGATCGTTTAAAAACTTGAGTAATATTTGCCTTTCTTACTAGATATCAACCTGTTTTTTTTTTCAAGTTCTATGCTATTTTCCTCAACATGATGACCCGTTCAGTAGGTATTTTCTTATGTCAAGAGTGACTATTGGTAATTCAGAGACAAAACAAGCAAAGAGGAAGGTTAAGAAGGAGAGCTTCGATTTAGGGGCTGTAGATATGCAGAGGTAAAATGTAAAAATATGAAAAAAGGAAATGAGAACCAGTGGGTTTAAAGTAGAATAATCCACTTCAGTGGTTAAGTAAAATCA
>CABHPR010150508.1:0-20588 GCA_902168415.1 Peromyscus melanophrys | reverse complement strand
TGCTCCCTACCAACCTGCCCTACAGGCACATACACAAAAGCTCCCAATGAACCCTCACTAAAGAGTAGACTTTTACATTTGTTTTCCCACTTTACTAAGGCATAATTAGCAAATAAAAATTTTATGTATTTAACTTTTATAACATCAAATCATAACTTGCAAAATCATAACCACCATTGTGGCAGTTTGAAGGAAATTATCCTCAAAGGTTCATAAATCTGAATACTTGGTTCCCAGTTGGTAGAACTGTTTAGAAAGGATGAGACATGGCCTTGCTGGAGGAGGTGTGTCATTGGGGGTGGGCTTTCAAGTTTCAAAAGACTCCTGAGCTTCCCAGCACTCTCTCTCTCTGTCCCAGGGTTATGGATCAAGATGTGATCTCTTAGCTGTTCCTTCACTCTGACATCATGGACTCTAATTCTCTGAAATTATAAGCCAAAACTAAACAGCTTCTTTTATACACTACATTGGTCACTGTGCTTTATCACAGCAATAGAAGAATAACCATGACAATAATCAAGTTAAACAATGCATTCAGCACCCAACATAATTACCTTTGGTAAGAGGGAAGGGTAAGAACATTTAAGATCTGTGAAGATACTGAAGTGAGAATGGGAGGAGGATGTACCTAATGGTGAAAGGCTTGCCTATCATGTGCCAGGTCCTGTGTTCAGTCCCCAGCACCACAAAAATTAAAAATAAAGTTAGAAGGCTAGTGAGATGGTTCAATGGTGTACAGCACTTACTGGTTTGTTTCCCAGCACCCACACCTAGAGCCAGTAACTACACTCTCAGGAGTATCCGGTACCTCTGGCCTCCATGGGTACCCACACTCAGGTGCACATACCCACAGACAAATCTACATATATACATAACTCAAAAAATAAATCTTAAAAAAGATAGATACAAAGATAAGATAAGATAGCTGGGTATGGTAGCACGTACCTTTAATCCCAGAATTCAGAGGCAGAGACCAGCGTATCTCTGTGAATTCTAGGCCAGCCAGGGCTACATAGTGAAACCCTGTCTCAAAAAAAATAAATAAAACACACACAGCCTTGAACCATCAAACAAAAGCAAAATCTGTTAATATAAAACAGAACATTCAAGCAAACACAAATCAACACTGTACGATTAAGAAAATATCTCAGACTGTTACTTATTAATATCTAGAAGATATTCATGAAGGGCATGATGGTGCCCACCTGTAATGCCAGACATTCAGAACAAAGAGGCAAGGAGACACAGTGATTGAGGACAGCCTTGACTTACATAGTAAGACCTCGTCTCAAAAATAAGACAGTTTTAAAAGTTTAAAAGGGGTTGGCAATTTAGCTCAGTGGTAGAGCACTTGCCTAGCAAGCACAAGGTCTCAGCTCCCCAAAAAAAAAGTTTAAAAGATGGTATTTCAAAAATAAAGAGAATGGGCTGGGCATGGTAGCATATGCTTTTAATCTCCAAAGCAAGGAATTTTAAAATCACTCACACACACATGCGCGCGCACACGCACGCATGCATCCCTCTAAAACATTTTCATGAAACTACACAGCAACAAAGAACAAAACATGGGCTAATGAACAAAGATGGGTCAATAAAATGACTCAGTCATGTCCATGCCCCTCAAGCCCAACAACCTGCATTTGATCCCCAGAACCTACATGGTGGACTGATGAAAGCTGTCATCTGACCTATACACCTGTGTGCATGCACACACTCACTCACACAGATCAATGTAACATAGAAGGTGAAAAAGATAAAACTTAGAAACAGCCAGAGAGAAAAATACCACCTACGGCAATTCTAACGACAACTGAATTCTCAACAACAACAACAGTAAAAAGGAAATGGTACCTTTAACATACTGAAGAGGAAAATAACTGCCTAGATTTCTACATAATGGTGGAATTATGACTCAGGAATAAGGAGGAAATTAAGATATTTTTAAGAAAAGAAAAAGAGCAATTACTGCAATAGACTCTTATTTAAAACAGTTCTAAAGAACATGCTTCAAGCAGAAGAAAAAACGAGCCTCAAAGAAAAGTCGTATTCAAGGAGGAGAGTGAAAAAAGAC
Organism: Peromyscus melanophrys; assembly: GCA_902168415.1. Classification (NCBI taxonomy): domain Eukaryota; kingdom Metazoa; phylum Chordata; class Mammalia; order Rodentia; family Cricetidae; genus Peromyscus; species Peromyscus melanophrys. The sequence continues at coordinate 18,517 of CABHPR010150508.1, read as the reverse complement.
TTGTAATAAGTAGCAGAACTAAGTTCAATATACCAGTAATCCTGGTTAGTGTAAATAAAATAAACACTCCAGTTGGAAGGAAAAAGTCAAACTAGCTTCACAAGTACTATTTATACGAAAAACTTCAAACACAACACAGAAAGATTCATGGTCAGTGAATGGAAGAAGATCCACCAAATACTGCAGAAAACTGAACAAGAAGTGGAATGCATGTAGCTCAGTGGTAGATGGCTTGTCCAGCTCATGGAGGTAGGAGAGGAGGAGGGAGAGAAAGAGTAAGGAAACAAAAGATGACTTCACAGCATGGCATTCTACCTTCCCTGCATCTAACGGCGCACACACACACACACACACACACACACACACACACACACAACAAAACTGACACACCTAGTATCTGGACAGAGTGGCTCAGAAAGTAGGAATGCCTGCTGTACAAGCATGGGGGCCTGCGTTCTGTCCCGATCCCAGGTAAAAGCCGGACCTTACTGTGCATGTACCTCTAACCTCACTGCTGCCAGGGTAAAGACAGAGGATCGCTGAGGCTTGCTGGCCACCAGCCTAGCTCTAAGTTCAGTGAGAAACCCGGTGTCAAAGGAATTAGGCAGATAGAGCAGGACATTCAACATCCTCCTCTGGCCTCTGTGGATGTACATGCATAGGCACAGGCATGTGTGCACACACATGAATACACAATAAAAGAAGAAAAAAATCAAATCCAGTGCAAGATTGCCTAACATATATCTCTTTCAGTTACACAATGTAGTGAGCAAAGAAATCATAATTTAGAAATGCTAAACTGCTTAATTATTAAACTTGACCAAAACAACACATAAAAATCATACTCAAGAACTACAGATTATACATTAATTTTCAAGAACATATAAATCTTTATAAAACGAATTTCATGACCAACTAGACTCCAAGATGGCCCATAATTATTCCTACCTTCTAATGTCTATAATCACGTATAATTCTTGCACCTTATATGAAAATTGTTCTGCATGGGTAATATAAGATAGCAGAAGTTAGGGTACATCAGCTTCCAAGGGTCTAAAAAAAACTGTGGCTTCTGATTCTCTCAAAACATTCACCTTCCAGAATGCCAATTGTCATGTGACAAGCAGGCCTAGCAAAAGGAACTGAGCCCTTTTGCAAGCAGCTAGCAAAAAAATTGAAGCTACCTGCCTATAGCTATGGAAATGATTTCACTTGAAAGTGAATGCTATAGTACGTCAAGTCTCCAGGTGACTGCAACTTGTCTGCAATCTTATAAAAAACTATGAGCAAAAAACACTTCACTGAAGAAAAAAAAAAATCCACTTCATTGTCAGGCGGTGGTGGTGGTGCACACCTTGGATCCCAGCACTAGGGAGACAGACAGGCGGATCCCTGTGAGTTCGAGGCCAGCCTGGCCTACAGAGCGAGTTACAGGACAGCAGAGTGTTTACACAGAGAAACCCTGTCTCAAAAAATAAAAACAAAAACACTTCATTAAGCCACTCATGGATTTTGGAAGGGCAGAACTGTGGGATATTAAATGCCTGTTGTTTTTTAAACTAAACATGGTACAGACTTGAAATCCCAGCTACTAAGGAGGCTGAAACACAACAGCAATGACTTAAACACCAGCCTATGCTAGAGTGAGTTCAGAGCAAGTCCAAAAAGTAAAAAGGAGCCGGGCGGTGGTGGCACACACCTTTAATCCCAGCACTCGGGAGGCAGAGGCAGGAGGATCTCTGTGAGTTCGAGGCCAGCCTGGCCTACAGAGTGAGTTCCAGGAAAGGCACAAAGCTACACAGAGAAACCCTGTCTCAAAAAAAAAAACAAAAAACAAAAAAAAAAAAAATCTTTTTTTAAATAAAATTGAAAAACTAAAAAGGATCAGGACTATAGCACTATATTTTGGAAAATTTTGCAACAGCAATAGTAACTAATAAAATGCTCAATTATAAAAAGTTCAAATTTGAAAGTACTAGCAACATACAAACCACATTTGCTGAAAATACAATTAAAATGTAAATATTTTAATTTAATTTTTATTGAGAATTTCATATGTGTATACTATGAAGCATGATCATGTCCAGCCCCCATTTCGCCCCTCCAACACCCTAGGACCTCCACAACTTCATGACTTTTTTTTTTTTTTTAAATAACCCACCAAGTCTATTTAATGCAGAACATATGTGGATGGTTATGAGGCTACTGGAGCATAGGCAACCACCAATGGCCAAATCTCCTAAGAATGATTTTTTTTCCCCTTCCTACAGTAACTATCCACTGCTAATAATAGTTCCATGGTTAGAGGTGAGGCCTCTCGAGTTCCTCACCTATCTACGCTGGCATTTTGGCCGGCTTGATCTTGTATATTAAAGTGTAAATTAATAAATAAAGCTACACAGTGGTGGTGGCACACACCTTTAATCCTAGCACTGAGGAGGCAGAGACAGGCGAATCTCTTGAGTTTGAGGCCAGTCTGGTCTACAGAAAGTTTTCCAGAACAGCCAAGGCTACACAGAGAAACCCCTATCTTGAAAAAAATCATAAATATATAAATAAATAAATAAATAAATAAATAAATAAATAAATAAATAACCAAAAGATAACTAGAAAAATATCTCAAAGATAATAAAACGCCCTGGGTAAAAGAAGAAATCATAATAAAAAAAATGAAAATACCTAGAATTAAAAAATAATAAAAAGTCAGGCTAGAGAGACATTTCAGTGGGTAAGAACATGTGCTTACTCTTCTAGAGGACCTGAGTTCAGTTCCCAGATTCATCTCAGGCAGCTAACACACTGCCCTAACTACAGCCTCAAGGTATCTGTCTTCTACTTCTGGCCTCTGCAGACACCTGTGTAAAAACACACACACACACACACACACACACACACACACACACACACACTTATAAATACAATTTTTTTTTAAAGAAAAATTGGGAATCAGAGGATTGGCTCAGCAATTATAGCACTTGTTGCTCTTGCAGAGGACCAGGGTTCAGTTCCCAGCATCTACATGATGGCTCACAACTGTCTGCAATTCCAGTCCCAAAGGATCTAATGCCCTCTTCTGACCTCCGTGTTACAAATTGTACACATACATACATGCAAGCAACACACTCATACACATGAAATAATAAAATACATTTAAGAATTGAAAAAAAATGAGATGCCAACATCTAACTTTATGGACTGTGACTAAAGTAATCTTTTCCTATCGGCTGGGAAAAAGAAATATATTACCAAGCAGGTATGTACAAATGCCAAATACACAACTGCCAAGGGCCCTGAGCACCAGGAAGACATGCTGGAGGCAGTCTGCACTGCAGTACAAGGAGGAAAACCAGCGACTTTTAAGAACAATTTGGCATTTTCTGGTAAAACTGAACACACCCATATATCCCGAAACTGAGCAGGTTTACTACTAGACAGATATTCTCAACTCCTAAAAGCTCAGGAGAGATGTGCAAGAGCGGTCAAAAGCAACACTGTTAGTAACAGCAAAACACACTGCCAACTCGAATGCAGCCTGGAAGTGGAACACTTGCCTAGGAGGAACAAACAAGTCCCCAGTCTTTGATCCCCAGCACCACCAGAAAAGAGGAGGGAAGGAGAGACTGTGCATACTAAATGTTTATCATACTAAAAGCATACACGGTGAAATATGAAATACTTTGTAGCAGTAATGAAATGAACTGCACACAAGAACACAGATGACACTCAAAACACCTATGAAAGACATAAGAATACCTATAGTATTACTCAATTATTAAAAAAAAAAGTCAAAGACAAGGAAACAAACCAATACATTGTTTAGAGAGATACTATAAAGCAAAGAAATTTTCTAAACACAGTTCAGGATAGTGAGTTAAAAAAAAGTGATTAGGTCAAAGAGTTTAGGATACCAATAATGTTCTTCCCTAATCAAAATACGAGTCCACAGTACTATTGTTTAGCTATAAACTGTACAAACACATTTCACATAATCTTTTTTTAGAAGATTTATTTAAGTGGGGGTGGGGGGGTGGGGGGGGGGGGGGGGGGGGGTGAAGTGGGGGGGGGGGTGGTGCAGCATGCCTTTAATCCTTGCACTCAGGAGGCAGAAGCAGACAGATCTCTGTGAGTTCAAGGCCAGCCTATCTACAGTTCGAGGACATGCAAGGGTACAAAGAGAAACCCTGTCTCAAAAACCAAAAATTAAAAAAAAAAAAATTATTTTAAATGTGAGTTTCTTGTCTGTGCGCCATATGCAAACAGTGAAGAAGTGTTGTAAGTCTCCATGCAGGTTCTGGGATTTGAACCTGGGTCCTCTAAAAGAATAACCAGTACTCTTAACCACTAAGCCATTTCTCCAGTCCCCCAAGATTTATTTATTTTTATTTTATGTATATGGGTATTTTACCTACATGTGTATGCTTGGTGTCCTCTGGGTAAAATATGGAGAGCCCATCTCAAAAAAAATCCCAAGAAAGTAACAAAAACAATATAAACCACTGGTATATCATGAAAAGGTGTAACAGAATTTCTCGAGAACTATTATACATGGTGAAATACACCAAGAAAGCAGAGACAGGCCTTCACATCTGCGACTTTTATTGTTTCCTCAATCTCCATACTTTGTTAGAGCAGCACAAAGACAGAACGTAGGACCAAAGAGTAGAGCTGTTGTTACGAACTACAGAAGCAACTTTGCAACAGGGCAATGGGCACAAGCTACAAGAATCTAGACGTGCATGTAGAAAAGGCCTTGTCACTGTGATCAGAGCTTTCAGGATGACTCTGAGGTGAAAGCACAGAAGAGAACTGTACAGAATGGCTCTGTCTTTTCAGAGATTACAGAAATGCTTCGGGATGAAATGTTGCTAGAAATATGAACAGTAAAGGTCATTCTGATGAGATCTCAGAAATGAGGACTATGTCACTGCCAACGGGAAGAACACAGACCCTTGTTACAAAAAGGCAAAGACAGCTGGATACAGCAGAATAGTAGAGAACTGCCAACCATGCTCAAGGCCCTGGGTTTCACCTCCACTACTGAAAAATAAAATTAAAAGGAAGCAAAGACCCAGTCTGAACTGTGTTCATGTCCTGGTGTTTTACAGAAAGTAGAACTAGAACTTATGAGTGATAAAATTAGTTGTTTGGTTGATGAAATATCTAAACAAAAGCAGAAAGAGCAGTACGGTTTCTCTTGACTGCATACAGTAAATCCAAAGAGAGAAATTACTTAGAGATGAAATTTATAATCAAAAGGGAAGCAAATATATTGGATATTACTCATTTTGGCCATGTTGTAAAAAAATGAAAATGTATGTCTGGGAAAGCAACCCAAGAGTTATGTGACAACATGCTTTTAACAGATTGGTGTTAAGCCAGGTGTGAAACATCAAAATAACAGAATGACCACAAAAGCATCTCGGGGAATTATAGCTAGGTGCTACTTCTCCTGTCACAGGCTCAAAATGCCAAAACTTGGAAAAATCATGTCAAAAGAAAGGTTTGTGTGGTGGTATTGTGTTCCCCAAAATATTGTGTACACTAATAAACTTATCTGGGATCAGAGAACAGGACAGCCACAATGTTAAACATGAGCATAGGCAATGTAGCACACGCCTTTAATCCTAGCATTCCAGAGACAGAAATCCCTCTGGATCTCTGTGAGTTCAAGGCCACATTGGAAACAGCCAAGCATGGTGACTCACGCCTTTAATCCCAGAAAGGGAGTGGTGGTAGAAAGCAGAAAGGTATGTAAGGCGTGAGGACCAGAAACTAGAAGCATTTGGCTGGTTAAGCTTCAGGCTTTCAAGCAGCACAGTTCAGCTGAGAGCCATTTGCATAAGGACACAAAAGCTTCCAGTCTGAGGAATCAAGACCAGCTGAGAAGTTGGCCAGGTGAGATAGCTGTGGCTTGTTCTGTCTCTCTGACCATCCAGCATTTCACCCCAATACCTGGCTCAAGTTTGTTTTTATTAATAAGAACTTTTAAGACTCATGCTACAGGTTTGGGTAGCCAAACTTAGAACTATAGCCTGGAAGAGTCACAGGCCAGCATCCCAACCCATGCCACACAGATTGCACCCATCCAGCAAGCCATCAACACCAATGCTGCCAAGAGCTTTGAAAGACCAAACTCCACCTCAAGGTATGTGAAAGACAAGATGTGGAGTAAAACTAGATATTCTTGAGCCTTAAGATACACTGTTTGTGTTGTTGGGTTTTAGACTTCCTATTTCTCATCTTTTGGGAATAGATCTAGCCTCTGCCTGTCCCATCCTTGTATCTTAGAAGCAGATAACTACATTTCACGAATTCCCAGCTGGACAATTTGCCTCCAGATGAACAATACCTTGAATCTCACCTATGTCTCACTGAGATGATACCAATACAATATCTTGAATCTGACCTATGTCTCACTGAGATGATACCGATACAGTATCTTGAATCTCACCTATGTCTCACTGAGATGATACCGATATCATATCTTGAATCTCACCGATGTCTCACTGAGATGATATGGAAATGACACTCGAGACTTGAGAACAAGTTCAGACTCCTGGTGCTACTAGAAAAGAGCAAATGTACTCAATCTAAATATGAGAAAAACATGAATTTTAAAGGGCAATGAGAAAAAATACTATGGTCTGAATGTTTGCTTTACATCACCCCTATTCATCTGTTGAAACTTAGCCCTCAATGCAATAGTTTTACAGGATGGAGTGGTAATTAGGTCATGGAATGATTATGTCTTTGAAAGGCCCAAGAGAAGTGAACATGATGGCTCACACCTCTAATCCTAACACCTGGGTAGGCAGAATGAAGAGGACCATGAGTTAAGGGCCAGCTTATGCCACACAGCAAGTTCAAGAAGCAAAACCTGGGGCTGGAGAGATGGCTCAGAGGTTAAGAGCACCGACTGCTCTTCCAGAGGTCCTGAGTTCAATTCCCAGCACCCACATGGTGGCTCACAACCATCTGTAATGAAATCTGGCACCCTCTTCCATATACATAATAAATGAATAAATCTTAAAAAAAAAAAAAAAAAGAAGCAAAACCTAAGGAATATCACCTCAAAAACCCAAGAGCTAGGGATGTAGCTCAATGGTAGAGGGTTTGTCTAGCATATGTGAAGGCCTTGGGTTTAATCTCCAGCAGCACAAAAATAAAAATGGGCCCATGTAGAGAAAGGACAAGAAGGTACATTTATGAGGCATGGGCCCTTTGACAGACAACAACCCTGCTGCATTTCTCAGTCACTGGCATGTGATGGATAACGTCAGCTGTTAGACAGTTCCTACCCTTCTGACTTTCCTACAGCAGCCTAAATGGACAAAGGGACCTTCCAAACAAGGTGCTTCCAGACCACTAGTTCAGTCAATGCTCCAATTATCTTCACTCAGAAAAAAAAAAAAAAATTTCCTAATATTATTATTTAAAAAGCCAACCAACAAATTTTAAAATCTTTCTCTCTTCTATCATATTAAAAATAAGATATCCTATCATTGAAGTTAAAATGAAAATGGAGGGTTGAGGAGGTGACTCAGTTAGTACAATGCTGGCAAGACCTGAGTTTGATTGTTTCAGAACCTATGCAAAAGCTGAGCACAGTGACACCCACCTATAATCCCAGGACTGGGAAGCAGAGACAGGAGGATCCCTGGAGCTTACTAGCCAGCCCATTAGTCAAACATCTGTCCCAAAAAATAAGGTAGAATATGTAGCTAGAGTTTTCCTGCCCGGCCCACAGTCAGGACAAATCTCTGTCACCAGCCAGTCCCACAGCCGCTCAGACCCAACCAAGTAAACACAGACTTATATTGCTTACAAACTGTATGACCGTGGCAGGCTTCTTGCTAACTGTTCTTATATCTTAAATTAATCCATTTTTAGAAATCTATACCTTGCCACGTGGCTCGTGGCTTACCGGCATCTTCACATGCTACTTGTCGTGGCGGCTGGCAGTGTCTCCCACTGACTCAGCCTTCCACTTCCCAGAATTCTTCTCCCTGTTAGTCCCACCTATACTTCCTGCCTGGCCACTGGCCAATCAGTGTTTTATTTATTGACCAATCAGAGCAACTTGACATACAGACCATCCCACAGCAAGAATAATTGAGGAAGACCCCCAACATCAACCTCTGGCCACCACACATGTAGGAAAGGGGGAGTGAAATTCATGATTATTTAAAAGATTGGCAAGAAAGGCTAAAGACATTTAATCAGATTTATAAATGTCAAACTGGGACAGTTAAATGTTTAAGCTAACACAGGAGATTCAAAATTTTTCTTGTTTTGTTTTTGTTTGTTTTTAGAGACATGGTTTCTCTGTGTAGCCTTGATTGTCCTGGAACTAGCTCTGTAGACTAGGCTGGCCTCGAACTCAAAGAGATCTGCCTGCCTCTGCCTCCTGAGTGCTGGGGTTAAAGTTGTGCATCACCAACACCCAGCTGGTACCTAAGTTTTTGCCAAATGCAAAGGAAGCCAGAAGGCAGGGGACAAAGTCCCTGTCCCAAGAGAAAATTACCATTATCCAAGAACTGTATATTCCATAGAAATGTCTGCAAAGAAGAAAGGTACAATAAAGACACTTGTGAATACAGACATTAGGAATATGCCCATCCCTGAGGGGAATTCCCACTGAGGAACTGGGGACTAGGGTGGGGAAGACAGAGGTGGGACACCAGCAGACAGAGAAGTCTGATTCAATGAGGAAGAGACAATGAAAAACATTGACAGTACAAAAGCACAAATCATGTTTTCCAGAGAAAAAGAGACAGCATATTACCAAGAGGCACAAGTACCTAGGGCAAGTGGAGTTCAAGTGTTTTAGGATTTTACACACACCAGAGCAAAATAAAGAAGTGATAAATTGAGAATACAAGTTGCCAACATTAGGGTAAACACCAGAGGAATGCAAACACTGACAATGATGCTGTGCACAAGTGGGATTCAAAATTTTAAGATACAACAAAATACAATAGCAGAGTTCACAATTTATCAATTGTAATAAATTAAAACTACAGAAAAGCAACAGTAAAGATCCTCATCTAGGTTTGACCACCTTTACAGTAGTTGAGAAAATAGGTTTTGACTAACAGAGATGCTATGTGCTAGTTGGAACATGGCATTTATAACAGTTTAAGCACCTGCCACTATGCAAAGTTTACAACCTGATTCAAACAAGAAGCTGGAACTATTTAGTGGTGTCCTAATGGCCATGTTATTTATCAGGCTGAATGAAAGAGAACTTCATTCATAAAAGAGCAAGAATCAGATTAAAATAAACTTGGAATAATCATGGAGAGCAGAGCCAGGTTTAACTTCCAGGCCTAAGTCTAGAAGCCCTTTCAACTTCACACTGAGATATCAATCTGTATTTAACTAGCTGTCAAGTTAGGGTTTCTATTGCTGTGAACAGACCACGGCAACTCTCATAAAGAAAATATTTCATTGGGTGGCTTACAGTTTCAGAGGTTCAGTCATCATTACCATAGTGGGACATGGAAGTGTGTAGGAAGACATGGTGCTGGAAAAGGAGCTGACTGGTCCAAGACACTGGGTGTGGCTTTAGCACATGAAACCTCAAAGCCCACCTCCACAGTGACACACTACCTCCAACAAGGCCACACCTACTTCAACAAGGCCACACCTCCTAATAGTGCCACTCACTACAAACTTATGGGGGCCAATTACATTCACACTACCACACTAGTCTATCTTTAACATCATCATGCCATTATATATAATAATTATATAATAATCCCATTATAGTCAATGGGGAGTACGGAGTGAAGGCGGGTGTTAGAGCTGGGCTCAATGGAAGGAACTGAGGCAGGTGGATTTACAAGTTAGGAGCCAGGGATATACTGAGATCCTGTGTGTCCTGCATCCATTAAAAAGATATTCTCATTCTCTCATTCTCTCATTCTCTCATTCCCTCTCTCTCTTTCTCTCTCTCTCTCTCTCTCTCTCTCTCTCCCTCCCTCCCTCCCCCCATGTCCTGAGTGTACATGAGAAACTTGTAGTAAAATTGACTATAAAATATTTACTACACTAGGCATGGTAGCCCACACCTTTAATTCCAGCACTCAAGGGGCAGAGGCAGGCAGATCTCTGAGTTTGAGGCCAGTCTGATCTACATAGCGAGTTCTAAGACAGCCTGGGTTACACAGAGAAATACTGTTTTGAAAAGAAAAACAAAACAAAACAAAAAAAACGACTAGTAATATTAAGTTACACAACAAAGAATTTAGCTAAAGGACTGCCACCTCCAGTATGACTGGGAGATTCATATACTCACCAGACTTGTTAGAAACTGTGAGAAAGAAAACTACCATAATCCAAGTTTGGGGTTGCTAAGAAAGTTCCTGCTAATGTTTATTCATCAAGACTGACCTCCAGGGAGGGAGGAGGGAGGACAGGGGAATCTGTGGTTGGTATGTAAAATGAATAGAAAATCTCTTAATTAAAAAATTAAAAAAAAAAAAAAGCAAGCCAGGCAGTGGTGGTGCACACCTTTAATCCCAGCACTCAGGAGGCAGAGGCAGGAGGATCTCTGTGAGTTCGAGGCCAGCCTGGCCTACAGAGTTCCAGGAAAGGTGCAAAGCTACACAGAGAAACCCTGCCTCGAAAAACCAAAAAAAAAAAAAAAGACTGACCTCCAATGAGGTTCCACAGCCAAAGGAGACAAGTCTGACTTAGAAGCAGCCATTAGGCCCATGTCCATACAAAGAACATGGCTCTACGGGGCAGTTCAAGGGGGCAGTGCAGGGTCACAGCTAGTCTGCCTAGTCTGCCACTGAGTCCCTTGTGCTCTTAACAGAAAAAAAACATTCATTCTGCCAGGTGGGCAAGATGACTCTGGGTAACAACTATTTGAAAAGAACAACACTGGTGTACTTCTAAGTCTGACAATGCTGTGTAAATCCTCCATCTAAACAAGTGGCCAGACTTGCAGGATCCTACCTGTGTTTAAATTGTTCAAAAGTATAACCTGGGGCTGGGTCCTAGAAGGGATTTAAGGAAGACAAGTATGTGGAATGTATAAGCCTAATGTGTACATAAGTTAGTAAAATCTTCTATTTGAGATTGGCTCCTCTCTGAGCAGAGCTGGACAAGTGCTATTAAAGAGCTTTTCCTTGATTAATTTCTCTGTGTACAGAGTGATTTCTCACTGGGAAGATACACTGTTTCTACAACAGTAGCACATGCCTGTCTCCTACCATTTAGAGGGGAAGGTAGAAGGATCAGGAGTCAAAATAATCCCCAGATATGTGTCAATTCAAGGTCAGCTTGAGCTACAAGACCATGCCTCAGAACCAAAACATAAAACATAAACTAAATATGAGAGAGAGAGAGAGAGAGAGAGAGAGAGAGAGAGAGAGAGAGAGAGAGAGAGAGAGAGAGAGAGAGAGAGAGATTGAGATTGAGATTGAGTGACTGACTGGTGGAAATAACAAAACACACATTTTTGCAGTGCAAGATCAAAATCAAACCCTGGCCCTTTCACTCTAACACTAAGCTACATCCCTGCTCAAAAAACATGTGTTTTACATAATACATTCATCCTGAAAACTAATTTAATTTAATTTACCTGAAAACTAACCAACAAATGAAATTATAGAGAAGGAAATGTTCCTCTAGACTAGTGGTTCTCAACCTTCCTAATGCTTGTGACCTCATGTTGTGGTGACCCCACCCCAACCATAAAGTTTTTTTTGTTGCTACCTCATAACTGTAATTTTACTGTTATGAATTATAATGTAAATATTTTTGGAGATAAAGGTTTGCCACAGGTTGAGAATCATGCTCTAGACCATAAGCAAACAATTTAACAATTGAAGGGGGAAGAGTGAAATTGAGAATTTGTCAACATATAGTCAAGCCAAATAAAACAATGTACTGTTCAAGACTCCTTATGAAGATGCTGAAGGCTGAGGATGTGGTTTAATGGGAGAACACTTGCCTAGCATGAACAGGTTCTGAGCTCCATCTCCAACACCACAATCAAAGAGGGAGGAGTATCTAGCCAAAGGGGGATACTTGCATCCTAGCATTGGGAAGGTGGAAACAGACAGACCCCAGCCGCTCACTGGCTACTAGCCTATCCTAATCTTCCAGTCCCGGGTCCCAGTGAGAAACACTGTTGGAAAAAAAGCAAGTCTTAATTAGGTTTCTATTGCTATGATAAAATACCATGACCAAAAGCAACTTCAGGAAGAGTTTATTTCATCTTACAACTCTCAAGTCACACTCCATCACTTGAGGGGTCAGGGCAGGAACTCAAAGCAGAAACCTGATGGCAAGAACTGAAGCAAAAACCATAGAGGCACGCTGCTTTCTTGCTTGCTTCTCATGGCTTGCTCAACCTGCTTTCTTATACAATTCAGAACCACTTGCCCAGTGCTGGCACCAACCAAACTGGGCTGGACCCTCCCATATCAATTGTTAATCAGGCTTGCCTAGAGGCAATCCAAGGGAGGAATCTTCTCAACTGAGGGTCTTCTTTCCAGCTAACTCTCTAGCTTGTGTCGACTTGACAAGAACAAACAACAAAACAAAACAAAACAAACCACAACAGACAAGACAGGGAGGGAGGGTTTTCTTCTGGAGTGTGGTCCATGATAGGTTGTCTATGCCAATATATAGTCCTATACCAATATGCATACCAGCATCACTAACTGGACTCAGTGGGTTACTTAAAAGAAAGAAAGGGAGAGAGAGAGAGAGGCCATGAAGGTGAGAGAGGATTGGGGAGAGGGGTTCAGGTATAAAATTATCAAAAAATAAGTAAAAAAAAAAACCAGAAATTTTAAAAGATGGATAGTTCCTGAAGAATGGTACCTTAGGTTGACCTCTGCTCTCCACACACATGTGCACACCTGCATATATATGAACATGCATCAGCAGAAATAAAAAAAAAAAAGAGCCCCGTCATTCACAATTTCTCCCTATTCTCAACTAACTTACTCCCTTTAGTTTCTTCCTGTTCTTATTTAATCATCTAGCTCAAGCCCTCTAATATCATCTCCTATACAAATCTCACATTCAGGCCCCCAAAATTCCTACGATCAATTCCCTACTTCAGAGCTTCAGTCTCATTACAACAATTTCTTATTCTCATTGTCTTTAACACTGTCCCCTCAAATCCATCTCCAAGAGAATCATAAAGGAGCTTTTTAAAACTTGTGACCATACCATTCATACTTAAAGCTTTTCAATGAGTCGCTGTCACATGCACAGTAAGGTCAAACTCGAAATTTCAATTCAACAGTCAACTGCCTGTTACAAACCATCTGAACTAGAATTGTGCTGTGTCTGCAGGATTAATAGGGCATTCTTCAGACTAGAGTGATTTCTGTAAGATAAGAAAATCAAAATAAATCATTCCCAGAAAAAGTTTCCAACATCTGAACTATAGTTGAAACTTCTCTATTTTAAAATGTCCAGTGACATTTTTGAGAATCCACTATATTTTGTGATTATTTCAAGAAAATAAAACGTCCTCTCAAATTCTAGGTCCCAAATAGCATTTAGAAACATTTATTCATGATACAACATATAGATTAAAACCATAAAATACTGGATCAAATTGTTTTGACTTAGTTTGACCTAGTAAAAAGAAGCTCCTATTAGTTAATAGAGGGACCATATTTATTATTTATTTGTCAGTTTGTTTTCTCAAGACAGGGTTTCTCTGTGTAGCCCTGGCTGTCCTGGACCAGGCTAGCCTTGAACTCACAGAGTTCCACCTGCCTCTTCCTCTGAGTGCTGGGATTAAAGGTGTGCATCACCATCTCCAGGCTACATGTACCATATTTGAAAGGCATCATTTTTCTAGAATTCAACCAAACTCTAATCTACAAGTATTGATATAAACTTTTATTTACTTCTTAAAAAGCCAAATAATTGTACTGATGATGATTTGGTTAGAATAAGATGAGAATGGGGAAGAAGAGCCAGCAAGCTGGTCCAGTGGACAAAGGTGCTAGCTAATGTGCAAGTCTGAGAACCTGAGTTTGTCCCCCAAGAAAACATGGTGGGAGCAAAAACCCAACCCACAGCTGCCTTCTGACCTCCACTAACATGCTATGGCACATGCGCTCACCTCCCCCACACATACAAAAGTAAATAAAAATATAAGCTTTTAAAAATGAAGAGCTATAGGTAATCTGATAAGACTTGTCATATGCCAGACAGTTCTCTTGGAGAGCACAGAAAATCGTACTTCATAAACGCATTCAGTAATGCTGAGTCTCCTCTATGTACACAGCCCATAGACAACAGTTGGGGGAAAGCAAATCTTCACCTTTCTGGAATATTTTTAATAGAGAAGATAATTAGCCAAAAACGGTTTTAGAGTTCTAAAAATAAAATTTCCTACCCCTAATAAGCAATAAGGTTTTTATAAGTGGTTATGATGTTTTAATAGGTCTTTGAAGAGAAGAACTTTACAGTTTTAAGTTCTTCAGTTCCAAGTCTTTCCAGATTCTCACTATGCTTTAGCAGGCAGGCTAGACAGGTTCTGGCTAGGTAGATGCTCTTAGCCCAATTACCTATATTATTCTTCTGAAACATACACATAACGCTACAATTGAAAATTACCAGGCCTGGTTAAAAAAAAAAAATCTGATGAATCTGATGAAATTTGGTAGACTAGGGGCTGGAAAGATGCTCAGCTGTTAAGAGCACCTTCTGTTCTTGCAGAAGACCTGGGTTCAATTCCCAACACCCACATGGCAGCTCTTAACTGTCTGTAACTCCAGTTCCAGGGGCTTCAGTGTCCTCTTCTGACCTTTGCATTCACCAAGTGCACACAAACATGGTGACACACATGAAGGCTAAAAACTCACACATAAAATAAATAAATACAAAAATTTTAAAAGTTGGTATGCTATGAGAAAGGGTTTTTTGTTGTTTTGTTTGTTTGTTTTTTTGGGTTTTTTTTGTTTTGTTTTGTTTTGGTTTTTCGAGACAGGGTTTCTCTGTGTAGTTTTGCGCCTTTCCTGGATCTCGCTCTGTAGACCAGGCTGGCCTCGAACTCACAGAGATCCACCTGTCTCTGCCTCTCAGAGTGCTGGGATTAAAGGTGTGTGGCGCCACCGCCGCCACTGCCGCCGCCGCCGCCACCACCACCACCCGACCAATAATGATAAATTTGTATGGGTAAAAATTATATAATTCAAAACACACTAGCTTACACTTACTGTAGCTCCCAGCTACTTCTTAAACTCTGAGTCACGGGGTCATGAAAATTCCGACAACAGTGAAAAATTTCTCAGGTGCAACCACCAAAGATGAGTTGGCAGCACTCTCCTGTTGCACCACCGAACTTCACTGCAGCCTTGGAAACACACAACCACGTGTGCTCTGACCTGCACATGCCACTGGAACACACTCAGAACACCTTGGATCAGGTCTGGACTACTGTGCACCAAGTGTAGTCTTTTCATTATCCATACAGATTTTCTGCTCTTATAGAAACACAATGTTTTAATTATGGGAAACAATGACTTGCCATGTTTTCTACCACGACCCCTCAGCATGCAAGTATCAAATTAGTATATCTTTAGATTGAATTGTGTTAAGAACGTCTGACTTTAAAACCTAACTCTTCAAGGAGGTTAGGGCTGGGTCAGTCTACGGTAAAGTACTTGCCATGAAAACATGAGGATCAGAGTTCTATCCCACCATCCACATCACACATCTGAAACCTCAGCATTGAGGGCGGAAACAGGTGGATCACTGAGGCTTACTGGCCAGCCAGTCTACTCAAAATGATAAACTACAAATTTAAGTGGGAGATCCTATCTCAAAGAGCAAGCAAGGCTAAGAATAACTAAGGCAAACACCTGACACTGACCTCTAACCACTCTTTGAGCTGCTAGCATTAGCGCCGCCACGCCGCCCCCCCACACACACACATAAACAAAGTTTTTAGTTTGGAATTAGGAAAGAATTTCCAACAATTTCTGAAATGACACTAAAGATATTTCTGTAATTTTGGATTATATATGTGTTTATACAAACCAGCATTCTCAACATGACAATTATAAATCAAAATATCAATCAACTCTGAAATACAATAAAGATACTCTATGTCTTACAGTATCAAATACTACAAGGTTTACTTTTATGCAAAAATAATCACATCCATTGCACTAGTACACATATTTGCATTCATTTTACATAAATAGCAAAATCACATTTACGTCAAAGAATTGTTCTTAAAATAAATTTCTTTGTATTTATTAGGAATAAGTTTTTCATCTATGTACCTATTTTATGTACTTACATTACTGGGCTGTGTAAAGTTTTCACTGGTCAAAGGGGTTAACAAGTAGAAAGAATTAGGAAAGCCTGCTCTATGTTGCTCAAAGGGTAATTTAACTTTTTTTTTAAGTCTGTAATTTATAAGAAACTTCTTGGTCAGCCAATTATTAACTATTGTGTTTTTCTTTCTCTTTTTGAGACAGGGTTTTACTATGCAGTCCAAGCTGGCCAGAATTTAGAATCTTCCTGCTCAGCATCTCAAGTACTGAGACTATGGGTGAGGGTACCATGCCAGGTCTTGCTCCCCCGCCCCCCACTTAATTAAAAAATAAAATGTTCACAAAACATTGACGATAGTTAACTACTAATGATAGTAGATAGTAACATGCTTTTAAAGAGACAATAAATTATATGTATATACACACACAGAGCTAGCACATATGCTCATATAAACATGTTCTAGACAGATTTGCATTTCTTCCTGAAATACTTCTGCCTGCACCATCAAAGGACTCAGATGACACATTGTTTATGACAAGATATACTGTTAACAGTGCTTCTGAGATGGGTGGTGGTAGTGGCCACGGCCGGCGGCGCTCGCCTTTAATCCCAACACACGGCAGGCAGAGGCAGGTGGATCGCTGTGAGTTCGAGGCCAGCCTGATCTACAGAGCAAGTTCCAGGGCAGCCAGGGCTATAGAGAGAAACCCTATCTGGAAAAAAACAAAACAACAACAAAAACAGTGTGTCTGAATAAAGAACTCGTTTCCTAAGAGAAGGAATGCAAATGGACTCTGGACATTATATTGCATGGTCTCACCCCATGGTCCATCACCCAAAAGCAGATGTTCTAGTAGAAAGTGCTAGTTAAGAAAGCAATTCCTCAAGGTTGATGCTCCTATCTGAGAGAATGCACTTACTCTTTGAATCAAATACTGTTTTCTCCATAGCCAGAGTACATAAAACTGAAAAATAAAGAACAGAAGTAGTTCCTCCCAGTATCCACCTTTAAAACCCTACTGGCAGTTTTGCTTCCAATACTTCCAACTTTGACATCTTCTTTAGATGCTCTGATTCCCGAGGAAGAAACAATTCCGCCAGGATCCACTGAAAGAAGATGAAACTGCTTTGTGATTACTGCCTCCAAGCCACTAAACCAGGCTCCTCAACCTCAGCATTACTGACATTTTTGACCAGATAATTCTGTACTGCTAAGGGCCAACCTTCACTCCCCCTCTCCAAGCATCATAGGATGCTTAGCAACATCCAGGTCAGATCCCTGATCTCTACCCACAAGATGCTATGAGCATCACCTTCCCAAAGCTATACCTATTAAAAATATCTCCAAACACTGTCAAATGTCCTCTGGGAAACAAAACTACCCCTGGTTGAGAATCACTGCACTACATCAAGTCAAAGGTCACTCCATTAAATGGTATAAGTCAGCCTGTAATCAAGGAGATAAAGCATTGCTGCCATCGAAAGGGAACAGAAAAGACTGCAACCCCTATCTATGAAATGTCTCTAAACTCTTATGCGTAAAAGTTTGTGCAAAACACTATATGCGTGTGCGCGCACACACACACGCACAAACACACACACACACATGAATGCATGCATGCACGACCACATACACACATGCAGCAGGTGCCCAGGACAGATTCATATTCTCCTCTGATAAAGGTTTGGATTTCCACACCAGATGGTCCAAAATGATGGTCAAGGGTACTGAATCAGGCAGCAGGAGAAAAAAGTTGCACCTAACAATCCTCCTGTCTCCAGCCGCCTATTGTGCTGAGATTACAGGCATATATGTGGCACCCTGGCCTTTCTTATGTCAGTGCTGGGCTCCAAACTCTAATCCTCATGCTTGCAAAAGAACTGCTCATGCCCACTTGAGTCACTTATCTATCTTCCATGGCTCCCACCTTGTGTTTTGAGACAGGGTCTCTCACTAGGACCTGGAGATACATAATTAAGCTAGACTGGCCAGCCAGAGAACACCAGGGATCCTCCTGTCACTCATCACTGATACAGCAGTGAACAAAACAGACAGAGACTATGATCTCAAGGATCTTAAATAGTATGTACTCAAGTGAACCATTTTCCAACAAATGATGATGATGATGATGATGATGATGATGATGATGGAGGAAGGCAGGGAAAGGGGAAGGGGGAGGAAAAGAATACAAATGCATGAACAAACAGCAATGAAGAGTACAGCAAGTCCTAGCTAGAGACCTGG
>CABHPR010150507.1:0-30054 GCA_902168415.1 Peromyscus melanophrys | reverse complement strand
TCAAACACCACTTTGTTACTGGGTGACGGACCCTACACACATTGCCTCACCACTCTGAAATTCAGACTTTTCTGGAAATGCAGAATTATCCTTTCCTGGCTGGGTATGGTAATTCAACAGAGCATAACGCCATGACAGAGTGAATGTGCTTTACACTGCTCCGCCACCCCAGACCCCAGTCTGCCATTTTTTTGGCGTGATCTCCCCAGGAGACAAGTTTTACCTGTGACCCCACCCAACCATCATTGCTCTGCCCCATCAACACAGGGAGACACCTTGACACACTGAGCTGCAAGAGCCCAGAAATGAGTTACCACCTTTCTCCCTGTCTCCATGGAGCTGCTTACTCCTCACTCATACAATGTCAAGTTAGCTGGAGGTGCTACCATATGTCCAGACCTCTCCTAGGCATTGAGGTTGTCGGGAGAAATAAGGGTGCAAACAAACATGGCTCCTTGCGGGGAGCAGGGTTGAGCATGTAGCCAGAAGAATTTCAGAGGAGCAGAAGCCATGAGCTACTGCTGGGGAGCTGGAAAGGCCCTGGCCCCTGCCCAACAGTTCACTTTAAGCTCTTGCCAGAGAAACTCTTGCGATCTTGCCAGAGAAACCCAACATGGTATAGATGTGGTGTAGAAGCCCAGAGGGCATCATGTCCGGAGAAACCTCATGAGATCTTAGCCTGCTTGGCAAATCCAGGCAAGGTGGATGGGCTGTTATCTGCTTGTGTCCACTGCCCTGTCCAAGGCACCTGATCCAGCCGTGTCTGCAGACCTCTTACCCCTCTGTTCCTGCCTGGATGAGGGGGTGGGGGTGCCATCACTACTTGTAATAGACAGACCCCAGAAGTCCATGCCCATGCCAGAGTATGGGAAACCTTGTTGGGGCTATTCATAACCTGAGAGTTCAATGAATAGTTTGGGACAGGGAAGAGAAGTTGAAGTCATGAAGAAGATATTGGTGTATCATGCTCCATAGCCCATTCAGCTGTGCACTCCTCAATGGAAGCATACGTCGAATGAGTTAGTGTCCCTGTGATCCAGTCACTTCCCATAGTACTGCTTACTGCAGAGCAAGCCTTTAACACATGAGCCTTCTTGGGAGACACTTCATACCCAAAGCCGCAACAGCTTATCAGCGTTTAAGAATGCTTTCACAAGCTGGCGAGATGGCTCAGCGATTAAGAGCCCTCACTGCTCTTGCAGATGAACTGACTTGGGTTCCCAACACAACCACCTGAAACTCCAGTTCCAGGGGACCTGAGGCCTTCTGGCCTCTGCCAGCGTGCGCGTGCGCGCACGCACACACACACACACACACACACACACACACACACAGACGCAGAAATACAAACAAAAATAAAACTCTCAAAGAGAATGCACGTTTCACATTTGGCTTAACATTTCAGGCACATGACATGCTTGTAATCCCAGCATTTGGGAGGCAGGAGGATTGAGAATTTGAGGCTAGCCTGATGCTAGCTACGCAAGGAGACCCTCTCTACAAACAAACAAACAAACAACAAACATCAGCAACAGCAACAGCAACAGACCAAGGTCTGGGAATGCAGCTCAGTGATAGAGCACTTCCTTTGCTCTGTTTAATCCCAGCGCTATAAAAATGGAAAAGATCTTAAAATTTTCATTTAAGTCTGTGCAAACCACACTCCATCCCATCATCTTCTATCTCTGGTGGCTATCTCCTGTCCCTTGGGGCATCCATTCAGGAATTGCCTCTCAGCACACCAAGTTTATGTACGAGTCTGAGGACCATGAGCCACTCAAGGGCTCCATACTGAGTTGTAGCTCAAGGCCATTGGCTCACACATCCAGTGAGGCTAGCTATGGTTTCCTGTGAGAAGGGGGCCTACAATCCTGTTGCCCACTTCTCTACATCTTCCTAGACAGACTTGCACCAGACCTAAGCTCAAACATCTTCTTAGAAAGAACCCCACAGCTTTACACTTTGCTTTTCCACCAAACGGCGGAGTTTGGAGAAGGTTCCAAACCAGCAGGTGAACCGCCGAGTCATTCCAACAGCTGTGTGACTTCCATCGTGCAGGAGGATCCTAATTGTCCCAGCCAGCCCCCCCCACTCCCCCCCAATTACACAGATGGTCTATGACACAGAGAAGGACGGGCCCCTAGCTTGTGAGAACTGGTCCTTGGCTGACAGCACAGAGCTTCCAGAGTCAGCCCTAGGCCGCAGGCCCTTCTTTTAAAAGCTGAGCAATTTAGGGAGCTCTGGGCTCCTGGGAGCCTTGCCTCTGTTCCTGGTAAATGAGGTGTGAAGAGATGACAAATTTGCAGCCATCAGAGTTCAGGAACCAACTGCTGTCTCTCACTCCAGCCCCAGGAACACCATTGTCTCTCAGACTGCGAGCAGAGCAGGGATGTCAATCCAGGGCCAGCACTGAGTGGGTACGGCTGTGCACCTCATGGGACTCTTGTAACGAGCTAGCGAAGTCTAAATAAGGAGAAAAGAGGCTCAGAGAGGCATAGCAACTTGCCCACCCACTGTCACACAGCCAGTCTGTGGCGGAGACTGGCGCCGAGGGCTCTTTTATGAAACTGAGGGTTATAACAGGGAGAGGGACCAAGCCGACACACAGAAGTCTTCAGTCTTTACGCCTGGTCCCCTTTCAGTAATGCTGGAGGTCTTGGTGTGGTGAGCCCATTCCACTTGCTTTTGTCAAAGCTGGTTGGTGCTCAGGGACTGAGGGTTGAGGTGGTAACTCCAGGAGGCTGACAGGGAGAGAGCGGGTTGAGAGCAGTGAACCACTGTGTAACCAGCTGCCTTGGCCCTGCCCACAGTCCGGCTCCATGACAGCATCTCCGAAGAAGGACACCACTACCTTATCTTCGATCTGTAAGTCTTTTTTACACACACCCTAATGGGCCATGGGAGAAGGGTGCCTAGGCAGGGATGACCCTTACGGACTCTTTGGTCTGAGGGATCCTGCATGCTCTCAGGCTGCCCAGAGTTCCCCTACATGTATGTAGTAGGCCGCTCCCCAAGCTGTGCAAGCAAGCTGGTCTTTCTGTTTAAAACACCAGACACATTCAACTAGCATCATCAGTTTATTTTTTGCTTCTCTATTTGTGGCCAGTGATGCTGCCTTGCCGTTCACGGTGGTGATATCAAGTTTCATTTTGAAATCGGGTTTCTCAAAGCAGGAACAAAATGACAGGCCTCGTTTGTTCTTGGATGGCCAGTGGCAATCCGTGAGGATGCTGGCCTGGTCCATAAAACACAGTGATGTTGGGGATAGGAGCACATGAGAAATCGCCTCCATAGCTTCCAGTCAATTAAAAAATGATTTAAAAACAAATAGAAGAGTGAACAAAATAAGCTAAACGAAACCAAATGGCCCATGGGCCTCCAGGAGCCTCATGGACCCAATGACTGCTTCTGAGCTACTGTCCCCATCAGTGGAGCCCCAATGAGAGGAGGGAGGGGTGTCAGGGAAAGCGGGCTGTGTCAGAAAGACAGGAAGGCAGTGGCAGCAGGGACATTCATGATCCAGTTCCTCCTTTGGAGGCTGAGATCCTAAGGTCCCTGGCCCTGCCCTTCTCAGATGATTTCCAGAAGGTTCCTCCAGGTCAGGTGGCACCTGGAGTCTCAGTGGAAGGGTGACTCCATGCCTGTCTCCCCAGGGTCACTGGTGGGGAGCTGTTTGAGGACATCGTGGCCCGGGAGTATTACAGTGAGGCCGATGCCAGGTGAGTATCAGGGGCAGCTTGGCAGAGGCTCCTGGAGGGAGTGTATCCTTGCTTCCAGTCAGCTTCCCGAGGGGCCTGACCTCCCCCTTTCTTCTCCAGTCATTGTATCCAGCAGATCCTGGAGGCTGTGCTGCACTGTCACCAGATGGGGGTGGTGCACCGAGACCTGAAGGTGAGTAGCCCTGGAGAAGCCAGAGCCCTGGCCTCTGCACTCCCCTCCAGCCCCCATCGCAAGCACCGCCCAAATTCCTTCCGCCGCTGGGGCCTGGGGAAGGAACTCAGCTAAGGCAGCCCAGGCCCTCAGCTCTGCATTCCCCAAATTCCTTTACTTTCGTCACCTTGAGGTGGGTGGCTGTGTTTTCCAGTTGTCAAGGCCATCAGGTCAGGAAATGGAGTTCAGGGAGGTAGGACTGCTAGGTAGGTCTAGGCCCCATGCCTTTTGTGCCAGGAGGTGAGGGTCAGGCGCATGAAACTGGGGCTGCCCAGTGGGCTGGGAAGGAAGCTGATCGCAGTCTGCTGCCTTGCAGCTACTGGGCTTTTTTTTTTTTTTTTTAAACGTGTAGGAGTGTTTTGCCTGCATGTGTATATGTGCATCACAGGTGTGTGTGCCTATGTACACCACATGCCTGAGGACATCGGGCCCCCTAGAACTGGAGTTATTTAGACAGTTTGTACACCTTCATGTAGGCACTAGGACTCAAACCCTGGTCCTCTGGAAGAGCAGCCTGTGCTCTTAACCATTGAGCCATCTTTCCAACCCCTTGGCTGGAGTATCTTGCAGGTGACTCAGCTTCCCTACAGAGGGGTTGTCATGGCAACCTCTGCCCCATTGATGTGTCTGTCAAATGAAACCACGACACCCCTGGGATACAGACATCCTGTTACTCTTGCTCCTGAGTCTCTGTCAGGCAGAGGAGAAGAAAAACAGGGCTTGGGGATCCTCTGTGCCTCCTTTCGCCCACTGAAGGAAAGGGATAGCACTAAGAAGTCTGCATTGTCATGGGCTGCGTGGCCTTGCCCAGTGAGTATGGACCTCATGGTCTGCCTTATGGAATCAGTAGTCAGTAACTCACAGAACCCTCATTTTACAAAACAGGAAACAAACCAAGAGAATCCAAAGGCTTTGTCAAGGGTACGCATTTCAGTGGGGTCTGAGCAGGGGACAAGGATCCCTGGCTTGCTTTCACCCCAGAGTCTGTGACCCCTCCCCCACAGTGTAGGTCCAGAAAGCTGCTTAATCCAATTCAGCTTCTGCAGCAGCCGCTCTGGGACAGACAAGCGTGCCAGGTGTCCAGGAACCTTGGTCATCAGCAACTGTTCGGACATCCTGTGGGGTAGCCCTGGCAAGAATACGCCTGCTTACACTCACTGTGGACACTGCCTGCAGCCCCAGTTTGGAATGCAAAAGGACTTGGGAGCCCCAGAGTCATCGAGGAATCCTCTTCAGGCTTCCCAGAGCAGCAATCCCCATTCCCATCAAGATAGCCTCCCTGGTCAGCAACCAGCCAATCTCCAGCCTTCTTCAGGGCACAGCACTCTGAAAAGGTTCCCTAGCTCTTTCTTATTACCTCAGGCTCTCCTTGAGGTCTCAGCTGTGCCCCAGCTGAGTTCCTTCTACCTTGGTGACAAAAAGGTGGACTCAGGAACAAGGTCTCAGTCCGAGGGCAGAATGGCTTTCCCCAAAAGGTTCTTGGAAGAGACCATGCTCGGGAAAGAGGAAGCAGGAGAGCTGAGAAGCGGCCCAGATTTAGGCCACTCTGGAATCACTAATTAAGGGTACATTTGTCAAATCAGGGCAGGACACTACTGAGACACAGGACATGTTGGGAACACAGCCCCTGAGGACGAAGGAGGCCTCACCAAGCCAGGTGGAAGGGCCTTATTTCTTTGCACCATGCTAGCTTTGGACTGTGAAAGGTCTGGTGCGGCCCTTGGAAGTCCTGCTGGGGGGAGAGTGAGAGCCAGAGCAGACACCAGCTGTCTCTACAGAGTGCTTCAGCCCCGCCCCCAGCAGGAAGTGTAAGCCCTGGGGCCTGGTGTTCATAAAGCAGAACTGCTGTTTGCATACCTAGACACTGTGCTACAAGACAGGCATCTGTCCCTTTTCTCTGAAAGGAAGCCAACCATCAGAGAAGGGAACTCACTTGGCCAGGTTCCATCACAGCCGTGGCAGCACTGGAATGAGAAGCTGAGACAAAGCGTGGAATCCATACTCCTAGCTCCCCTTTGTCCAGAGTCTCAAGGTGCTAGGAAAATGTGAGAAGTGGAGAAATCTGGGTACCTAAGCCAGAGGCAGCAGCCTTGCTGCCCCGGGTGTCAGCTGTGGGCATCCTCCGTGTCAACCATGGTCCCACATCCAAGCCCTGCTGTCTTTAGGATGGAGTCAGCCTGTGCCTTGATTCGACATCCATCATTGAACAGCTGTGATAAATCACACAATCCCTCAGAGCCCCGCTTTCTCCATTCTATACCCATGATAACACATAGTTAACAAAAGGAGCTGGGGGAGGGGACTGGGGAGAGAGAGAGCTCTTTGGAAGGCTGACATGAGTCTGAGAGTAAGACAGAGATATTTGGGAGGAGAACAAACCATGTCGGGAGTACAGGCAATGCAAAGGCCCTGAGCTGGGGACTAGAGGACTGTTGAGGGGTGAAAGTGGTCATTGGGGGAAGCAAGGACTAGTACCTGTCCTGAGGTCTCTGGGGTGACCGGTGGGAGGTTGATGGTGGACCACAATACTGTGCTGGTACTAAAAGATGCTGGTGTTCTCTTAATGAGGCTGGGCTGTGCCACCCTAGTCTGTCTCAGCTCTTTTCAGCCTCAGCTCTCAACCCTGGGGATGCTGTGGGAGAAGAATCATTCCGTTGCAAAAGCTGAGGGTCTTGCCATAGTCCCCCTCTTGGGCGCAGGGACTCAGGATCCTGGATCTGGAGGTGTGGCAGGGGGTGGGATCCTGGGCCATTCAGCCATTCTTCTTGTATGCCCAGGCTGCAGGTGAGATTCCAAACCTACTGACTATCTCTTGGTCCCTCTTTCCATCTCTCCCTCCCTGGTCCTGGGAAGCCTGAGAATCTATTGCTGGCCTCGAAGCTCAAGGGTGCTGCTGTGAAGCTGGCAGACTTTGGCCTGGCCATTGAGGTTGAGGGGGAGCAGCAGGCATGGTTTGGTGAGTGGGTGATGAGTGGCCGGGAGGGCAGGGGCATACTTTGGGCGACCTGTGTGCCCCTGGGAACCTTCTGCTCAGGATGAGATGAGATGGCTGTTTGATCATCTAGGGTTGCACCCAGCCACCCTTTGGGCCAGTGGGCAGTGCCTACCTCTTTCCCTCAGGACTAGGTATGGGCACAGGGCCATCACTAACCAGGTGGTACATCTTGGTTGTGAGAGCATGCTCTTCTAGGTTGGCAGGAACTCTGCGGGGTGCCCCTGACCCCTGGATGCTGGGTGTCACTGAGAATGGACAGGTTAAGCAGCTTGGGAACGGTCAGGAGAACTTGACAGGTGTAGAGCCCTGGTGTTTGAGTGTAGACAACCCAGCATGCTTCAGGATTGGAAATGATGGGGCACGCATGTTTCCTCCTTCTGGGTACTTCTTAGTGAGCAATATTGACCAGTGTCTAAGACCCAGAACGCTTAAGCTAGGTGTGGTGGCACCTGCTCTAATTCCAGCAAATCAACAGGAGTTCAAGGCTACCTGAGCAACATATATGAGACCCTGCCTTAAAACAAAACAAAAACAAATAAGAACCAGAGTTCTGGGTTCAAATCCTGACTCTGCTACTTACAAGGTGTATGGTTTTAATCAAGTCTTGTTTTCTTCGTCTCTTAGAAGAGGATAGTAGCATGTCCCCCAGGGAATCCAAGACGGTAACTAATAGCAGGCATGTGAAGTGACCAGCTCAATGCTTAGCACACATCTGCAGCAACTAGTTAAGATATCTAGTTAAGATATCTTGGTGTTCATTGTTCCAATAATCTTCTCAGTATTGAGAAGTATTAAAGGTAAGACCATCTAATCGTTTATTTGATAGATTAGGAAACTAAGGCCTAGACGGTAAATACACATGCTCGTACATGTGTGCACACACATACACACACCCCCATACATACCACATACACCACACGCACACACACACACACACACCCACACCACATATACCACACACACGCCACACACACACCACACACACATACACACACACACACACACACACACACACACACACACACACATACACACACGCTCACACACAACTTAGCCAGAGTTAGGACCAAATCTCTGTCACCCATGAACCCCCCTTGAACAGAGTATAGGGTATGGGCAATGGATCAGCTCTTAAAGGCCACCAGCAAGTGGTAGATGATGGCTACAGGGAAGGTTGGGACCCATAGAGAAAGGAGCTCTGTGATTGATTACTGTTGCCTACCTGAGGTTCTGGATGGGGAGTAGAAGCCAGGTGTGCTATATACCTGTCTGGTCCAGTCTGGTGCACAGGCCTCATCAGCTTACCAAGACCCCTGGGTTTGCACAGTACAACCCCAGCTTTGGGGCAGGGCTGTGTTCTCCAGCTCCAGGGCTATCCTCGTCCCCTCTCCTGCAGGGTCTTGCTCCAGGCTACTCACGTGCCAACCTCTGTGTGTGTGTCTGCCTGTCTGTGTGTCTGGGGAGCAGGGTTCGCAGGGACACCTGGATACCTCTCCCCAGAAGTGCTGCGGAAGGACCCGTACGGGAAGCCTGTGGACCTGTGGGCCTGCGGTAAGTCTATGGGAAGGCCTAACTGTCACCCGGGCCTGTAGGTCCCTCTCCACTTTCCTCACTCTCCTGCTTCATCTCTCCTCTCCTGCTCCTCTCCCCAGGGGTCATCCTGTACATCTTGCTGGTCGGGTACCCCCCGTTCTGGGACGAGGACCAGCACCGCCTGTACCAGCAGATCAAAGCTGGTGCCTATGATGTGAGTGTTGCTCCGCTCTCCAGCTGATGCTCGCCTTCTGATGGGAACCAGGAGCCTAGGAGGTCAGAGGTCTGGGGACACACCACTGCTCTCTACTGCTCAGTCAGAGTTGCTCCAAGACTGACCAGCAGAGTCAGGCTATGGCCACATGCTGCCTAGTGATTTACGGTCAAAAAGTCATAGAATTTATTCCGTGGAGCACTAGAAGGTAGAGACAAGGAACAGGCCCCAAGCATTTTTACTTATGTATTTATAAGTAATGAATTAATTAATTGAAAAAAGATAATGTCTCATGAGACCAGGGTAGTCTGAGAGTCACTATGTGGCCAAGGCCTCTTTATTCTCCTGTCCCAACTCCCAAGTGCTGTCCTCCATCATACCTGACTCTGAGACATGCTTTTTTTTTTTCTTCCTTATATGAAAATAACTGAGCACTTCTGTCTCATTCCTCTGGATATTTTCCATGTATTATCACATGGAACCATCACCCCAAC
The DNA here is from genome assembly GCA_902168415.1 of Peromyscus melanophrys. Lineage (NCBI taxonomy): Eukaryota > Metazoa > Chordata > Mammalia > Rodentia > Cricetidae > Peromyscus > Peromyscus melanophrys. The sequence goes on along the minus strand of CABHPR010150507.1, from coordinate 20,888 downwards.
CATAATCTATCACCCTTCATTATATATACAGAGAGGTTGAGGACAAAGAGGCTTAGCGACTGGAACTAGAGTTTCGCAGTCGGGTCTGGCGCCCATGCGTCTAAGTGCCTCGTGGATGTCTGAGTGGTTGGGCATGAGAACCCCTGCCTGCTCCCCTGCCAGTCAGGGGCTGGAGGATCGCAGGGGTGGCCTGGGGCAGGCTAGGCAACCCTGGCCCCTCTGCCCCTTCCAGTTCCCATCGCCGGAATGGGACACCGTCACCCCCGAAGCCAAGGATCTCATCAATAAGATGCTGACCATCAACCCGTCCAAGCGCATCACGGCCGCCGAGGCTCTCAAGCACCCCTGGATCTCGGTGAGCCTTTTTCAGCCCAGCCCAGGCAGGAGGGAGGCCTGGTCCCTCAGGGTCTTGTCCTTCACCCCACAGCCTCAGTGTGGGGTTGAGGGGGGATTGGTGAAATTATTAAGGCCACCCCACGTAGTTAAAAGGGAGGTTTATTTTGTGGGGTAACTTACAAGTGAAGGGATAGGGTACAGGGTCTGGGAAAGGTGTAAGCGCAGTATGGCGGTGTTCTCTGGAGAACTCTGCTCGGTCTACCTGTACTGTCCAGGGTCCAGGAACCAAGAAAGCAGGTGCATCTGGATCTCGGGTCTTCAGGGCCCTCTCGTGGCCCCGCCTTGTAGGCGTGATAGTTACCGAAGCCTCAAAGGGGGTTGGAACTTCCAGATCAAAGCTGGAATGGCTACCCACTACAAGGGGGCCATATCACTGTGGGTCTCGGGGCAATATCGAAATGAGGGATATTCCGGGTTGGCATCATGTTGGGGCTGGGGGGGTGGGGTGTCACTGGCACTGACTGACTGGTGCTGGGATCCTAACCACCCCATACCATGTGGCAAAGTGAAGGATTGGGTTGGTCTGTCCTCCCATAGGCCTTCCGCTCACACAGTTCTCACCCTCTCTCCAGCACCGCTCCACTGTGGCCTCCTGCATGCACAGACAGGAGACCGTGGACTGCCTGAAGAAGTTCAATGCCCGGAGGAAACTGAAGGTAACCCGTCCTGATCCTTGGCGTCCCTGGACCCACTAGTTCTTCCTCTCATCAGTTTCCCATGTGTTTTTACTGGACATTCTTGCACCCTGGCCACCAAGGGTTTGGGGGAGCGAGCAGCCAGTCTGACCCCACCCCACCCTGTCTGCACTCTGACTGAGAGGTCAGACAAGCAGGACTCTGCGGGGGCATGGTGAGTACTGTGCCCAACGGTGGGCAACACAGCACGGGGATGGCATTCCCTGGTCTGGAGGATCCTGGGAAGGATTTCAAGAGGCCTTCCTGGAGGCGGTGGCATTTGAGTTGACTCTTCAGGACAAATAGGTGTAGAGTAACAAGGGGGGATATTCCAGACAGCATGGCCTGTACGGATGCCTGCAAGTGTGAGCACTACTCTCTAGGGAACCACAGATGGTTTAAGAGAGTTTTTTTTTTTGTGGGGGGGGGGGGGGTCGGGGGCAACATGTGACCAGACATGAAACCACGGTTGAGAGAGAGAGAGAATTCCAGTTGTTGAACATGGAGGAAGAATGAATGAGTCCGTCAGAGATAGGTTGGGGGGCCTGAGAAAACCACTATAGAATCAAGGTGGGTCCTGAGCTGAGCCTTCTCAGCAGATCCTGCACTCGGCAGGCTAAGAAGGCTTCTCTAGGATAGCTAGCTGTCAGCGTGCTTGATGGGAACACTGAGGGCGGCAGACGTGGAGGCCTTGGCTCACTGGGAACTCCCTTACCTACTGCTCCCGGACCTGGAATGGAGGCTCAGGATGGGGACTTGAACCTACAGGGTGACGACTGGCACTGTGTCAGATAAACTGAGTCCCACTTCCACCCCCGTGGGAAGTGTCCCAGAAGAAGGAAGTTTTCTACTGTGGGGATCTGGGATTCTTAACTTGAGGGGCTGTTGGATTTGGAGATGGTCTGTGTCAGGTCTTAATGAGACAGCACCAGGACCAGTTGGGCCCTGGTTTCCAGCCCTTCGCCCACAGAGAGGGCTTCTCAAAGTTGATATCCTCTGGGCTACGGTCCAAGGGCCATTGAGGGAAGGACTGGTTCTAGAGCCAGGTCCTCCAAGCCTAGAGCAGCCCAAGCCTAGTCGGCCTGCCCGACCCAGGCAGGAAACTTCTGTAGCCGTTAGGAGCCCCTGCTAGTGTTTTGGAGTCTACTAGTTTTGGCCAGACCACGGGACCTATTAACGTCTGCTCCTGTCTCAAGAACTATGCCTGCCAAAGCTACTCCTCCAGGGACAGCGGATGGGCTCTGGGCTAGAGGGTGGGGTGGGGTCAACTGGAGGGGCAGGGGCAGAGGCTTTGGCTTGTCTCTTCCCTGTGCCCTTCTCTTCCTGTCTATGGTCCTCCCCTCACCTGTACCTCTTCTCGGGCCCGTCTTGTCTGTTACAGGGAGCCATCCTCACTACTATGCTGGCCACCAGGAACTTCTCCGGTAGGTGGCGGGGCTAGAGTCCCCGGGACGGGATGGACATCCCGCACCGGTCTGCTGGATGCCATTGCACTGTTGGGTAGCTGGGTGTCCCCAGGAGGGTTGCAGAGGATACATGATCCAGGCTAGCTCACCTATCACAATCGGCATGGAGAAAGGAAAGAAGAGATTATAAAAGTCAGCAAGCCAAGGCCTTGTTAGAGGTTCAGTCTGACTTCCCAGTCCACAGCAGCACTGGGGTTTTCAGGCCAGGCCAGCTAGAGGGGCTGACAGTTATTGCGGTCTCGTCCAACAGGAAGGGTCAGACTTTAGAGCTGTAAGCCAACAGGCACTTAGCTTCAGCTCAGGTTGCTTCACAACAAGCAGTGGGGTGACACTTCCCCCCTTTTTCCAGGTGGGACGATAAAAGCTTAAGAGAGTATTCTCTGTCTCCTCCCAGGTCCCAGAACTCAAGAGAGGCAGAACCTGTCTTCAGCACAGGCCTGACCAACTCAGAGCAGGTGCTTTTATCTAGGCTGGGTTACCCAGGAGCCCAGGGCAGGAGACTCCCAGGCAGGGAGTGGCCAAGGACTTGGGCATGTAGCTCCAAACAGGAGGGAAAGGGATTATTGTCAGAGCTTAGCAACTCCTCTTGGCACAAGGGTCATTGACGGGCCAGTGCCGCTTCAGGCCTCTCCCTAGGGAGTCCGGGTGCTGACGGCGCAGCAGAGCAGATATAGTCAGTGGAAGTGGCAGAGCTCACTGGAAGGGCCCTGGCACCGGGGCTGGGCCAGCACAGACAGCTGCATGTACAGACAGGCCAACTGCAGCCAGGGGTCACTTCTGAGCAGAGGGTAGGCCTGGGTCCCTTAGGAGGGTCTGCCTATATGATGGATGTCCCAGCAGAAGGTCCAGCTTCAGAAGTGGGCTGCATCCACACTGAACTCTCCTCAGTCATGGATCCGGCCATTCCTTTCACTGAACACAGAAAGCTGAGCTACATAGAGTTTGTTTTGTTTTGTTGTTTTACAATTATAGCACCCTGGAGAATACCAGTCTCAAGCCCACAGAACAGGGGCCCATGGCTTGGTAAGCCAGGGCTCCGAGGAGAAGTGTTTTTTGGTTTTGTTTTGTTTTGTTTTGTTTTGTTTTGTTTTTGTTTTTTTCCTGACAGTGGCAGAGGAATGCTAGAGAGATGGCTCAGCAGTTAGGAGCATTTATTGCTCTTGCATAGGACCCAAGGCTTGGTCCCCAGAATCTACATGGAGGCTCACAACTACCTGTAACTCCAATTCTGGGGGATCTAATGGTCTCTTATGGCTTCCATGAGGTCCTGTACAGTGTGGTGCATATGCATTCACAAAAACACACGTAAAGAGCTAAACAAATCTTTAAAACAGAAGAAGGATTTTTGGACCTGACTTTGGTTTCCAATACAAAAAGGAAGAGGAGAGAGAAAGAAGAAAGAAAAGGAAAACTGAGGAAATAGATTTCTAACCATTAAAAATCAAAGATTTGGGGGCTGGGGAGATGGCTCCCTGGGTAAAGTGCCTGATGGGCTAGCATGAGGAACTGAGTTCAGATCCCCAGCACCCATGTGAAAAGCTAAATGTGTTAGTACCTGCCTGTAATCCCAACACTGGGAGACAGAGACAAGGTGAGCTGGCTACCTGGTTTAGCAGATCAGTAAACTTCAGGTTCAGAGAGAAACCCTGACTCAAAAAACAAGGGGGAGCTGGTGGTATATGCCTTTAATTAATCCCAGCATTCACGAGGCAGAGAAGCAGGTGGATCGCTGTGAGTTTGAGGTCATCCTGGTCTACATAGAAAGTTCTAGCCAGAGCTACATAGGGAGACCCTGTCCCCCAACCCCACCCCAGAAAAGGAAGAATGTGATCAAAGGAGGTATCCAACATTAGCCCCTAGCATCCACATGTGTGCACACAGACACACACACATCAACTTTTTATACACACACAAAAAAAATCAAGAGATTTCACAGAGAGAGAGACACACACACAGAGAGAGACACAGAGAGAAAAAGAGAGACAGAGAGAGAGACAGAGACACAGAGACACAGAGAGACAGAGACACAGAGAGAGACACAGAGAGAAAGAGAGAGACACAGAGAGATTTCTGTGATCTTTTGAAAATCATTCTGGGAAACTGGGGATGTAGCTTAGATTGTAAAGTACTTGCCTAGCATGCATGAAGCCTTGAGTTCTTATTTGTTTGTTTGTTTGTTTTCAAGACAGGGATTCTCTGTGTAAACCAGGTTGGCCTCAAACTCATAGAGATCCACTGTCCTCTGCCTCCTGAGTGCTGGGATTAAAGGCGTGAGCCACCACTGTCCGGCTGAAGCCTTGAGTTTTTCTCCAATACCAAATAAAAATCAAGGGCAGCCTGGTCTACAGAACAAGTTCCAGAACAGCCAGGGCTACACAGAGAAACCTTGTATGGAAAAACAAAAAACAAAACATACAAAAAGCCAGCAACACATGTGTGTGGTGGCACATGGCTGTAATCCCAGGATTCAGGAGATAGAGGCAGGAAGATCAGAAGGTCACACGGTAAATCAAGGCCAATTTAGGCCTATTCTGAAAAGGAAAGAAAATCAGGCTCTGGCTACACTGGACACAAACCTGTACAACAGTGGCCTGAAGCAGAGAGTCCCCAAGGTGAACACTCTCCCCTGCTGTGCATTCTGGTCCCACTTGCACAGCCGGGAGAGAGAGACTTTCAGGCATGGCACACAGAAATGACCTCTACCCTTTGGGAGTTTTGAGGTATCACAGGTGGAGTTATAGAGGGACTGAGAGCTGGGGCATCTGTGAGCTCATCCCTCAGAGCCCCTGGGGCGTCAGTGTCCTGTACCCTCAATGCCCCCCACCCCCAGTTCACCCTCTTGGGTCTCCCTGGAGAAGGACTAATCATAAATGTCATCGAGGGCCGACTATATATATCCTGAACGCTGTGCTAAGCACTTCATAGAACCATGTCTCATTTAGAGCATTTTTTAAAGGTCTGAAGTGGTCAAATACCAGGCAGGGCAGGGCAGGGCTGGGCATTCATGCTACCTTCTGTCTCCTACCCACTGCCAGGGCTCCAGTCAGGAAATGAGGGAGGAAAAGGGAAATGCACGGTCCAAGCCTCTGTGAGAGCGGTGGCTGGGCTTTTGCCTACTACCAGGACTCAGCCAGCCAGCCCTAGAGTGGGATTCCAGAGGCTGAACTTAGGTCTGTGCTGCCGAGAAGAAAGTTGTGGCAGAGAATGAGTGTTCTGGCAGGCAAGGGTGGGCCCCAGCAGGGGGACATCTGCTTCTCGTCACCAACAAAATGCAGTCTGCAGCTGTCCAGACTGAGTAGGCAGGGCTGACACATGACCTCAGCAGCAGCATGGGGCTAAAATTAGAGAGGGCCAGGGCAGGTGGGGGCCAAAGCAGGGAGCTTCCAGCCCTCAATCAGGCTGCAGGTCTCTGAGTTGGCCACCAGCAGCATTGGTGACAGGGATCCAGAGGGAATCCCCAGGCTCAAACAGCAATCCTACAGTCCCGGGACACATTGGGACACCTCTCCCAGCCCCCAAGTCCCAGGGCTATCTATCCCTGAGACTGCCGAGAACTGGGGATCGCAGGCCCACTCTGTTGAAGAGGGAGTGGAAGGTGGAAGACCAGTGGACGGAGAGGAGGAAGAGGAAGTCTCTCGTTTGGTGGCCAAGCCAGCTCTGTTCCCAGACAGTCCACCCGCCACTACTCTCGGCCGGCCGCCCTGCTGCGCGCAAATGCTGCTCTTCCTCACCCTGTGGGCTCTGGTGCCCTGCCTGGTGTTGCTAACGCTCTACTTTCTCTCCTCCACAGGAGGGAAGAGCGGAGGGAACAAGAAGAACGATGGTGTGAAGGTAAGTCCCCGGGAGCCCGCAGGCCTGTCTCTGCCAGAGACCTGCTGTCAGGCCTTGGGCAAGCCCTGGCCTCGCTCATGGTGACATGTCGGATCCAGGGCCAAGCTCTCCCCAGATCACCCAGTTTGTGCTCCGGTGCCCACTTCTCACCGTGTTTCCTGGGAGCAGATTGGGGATGGCAGGTGGCCTGGGTTGCCTGGAGCACAGTCAAGGGGCAGATCTTGAGGAGGCTTCTGGGACTCTACGGGGCTGTGACAAGAGGGTACCAAAGGGACAGAAATGGTCACTAAGGTGACCTCATCCTGCCCAAAGTGTGAGGGGAGTGGATGGGCTCTGGCCTGTGCGTACACTAGTGTAGCCTGCAACCCATGGAGAATGGGCAGCTATTTTACCAGGCTTTGGGTCCCAGAAGGCGCTCTTCTCCAACAACGCCTGTCCCCTGTGCCCACCCTTGATGCCCAAGCTACCTCTCTCCACACCCTGCTGGCTGCTCTTTCCTGTTTCTTCTCACTTCTCCCTCTGCTGTCTGGGGCCTAGTCCCTTTGCTCTCTGCAGCCCCCTCCCCCTCTGCTACCTGACTGCCTCACGGGGGTCTCATCTCTGGAGACTGCCTTATTCTGGACTCTGCACCCACGTACCCAGGACATTAGAAGTTGTGAGGTCCTGAATGGCCGCCCAGGCCATTCAGTGTGTGCTGGCGGCTGCACAGCTTCAACCAGAATGGCTATGACCTGCCTGGGACTGCATGGGGAGAGTCTGGACTGGGTGTCAGGCCAGAACTGGGCTTCCCCCTTTGTCCATCCCCCTTTTTCCACCCGAGGCTCTCTTAGGTGCCTCGGGTGGGATGTGGACTTGGTGATCATTTCTGAGATTTCAGCTCTGAAAACATACCCAAGAGCAACCTTTCTCTCAAATCTAACCATTCTCCCTTCTCATCCCGTGTGCTTGAGGGGCTGTGGCCACATGCTGTGTAACGATGCTTGGTCAGCGACAGACTTTATATGCAATGGTATCCTCAAAGACTACAGTGGAGCCGTGACATTCCTATGGCCTAGCGGTTTTTCTCTACCCTCCTCCGTTTTTTCCTTCACTTTCCCATTTTGAGATAGGATCTCACCATGCAGCCCAAGTCAACCTTTAAACTCTCCACCTGTTTAGCCTAGCCTCCAGAGGGCTGGAATTACAGGTGTACACTGCTGTGTCAGGCCTTCACCATACCTAGGCATGCTTAGTTCTTACCATGTATTACACATGCATACTGGATTTGGCATAGTAAGTAACATGCTGTGAGGATTTGGAGCCTAGGGACACTAGAGATATCATATGCCCTAAAGTCACTGTATGATACCTGCATAGGTGGCCTAATTTCTCATGACACATTTCTCAGAATATGTCCCTGTCATTAAGAAACACATGACTAGACACAATTATTTGGTCATTAGACAAACATCAAGGCTTTTCACAGTGAACTCTTTGGACCCAAATAAGGTTCCTCTGGCAGCAGGTGGAGTTGAGGAGGACTAGAACGGGAAAGACCCAGGTCCTGGGATTCCTGCAACCTCAACAAGTTCATGCCAAAGTCATGGTGGTGGGTCAATGAGTAGGGTGGGTTACTGACAGCTGGGGCTTGGCTGGTTCAAGTCCCAGGACTGTGCTTCCTTCCCTCCCTCCCCCTTGGCTGGCTGTGAGGATCAGCTGGGCTAACACATGTTGACAGTGTGAGCAGTGCTCACATGCTCGAGAAGTCATTGAGTCAGGAATACCTTTCCTGTTGCGTGTGTCAGGCTTTGTTTTCTCTTGAGAACAAAGCACGCTCAAGCAAACACTTGGAAACCATAGACGGAAAGTTAACACACCCTTGTCATAGAGTGAACATACATGTTGGGGTGGACTCTGGTCTGCTGTCTGGGTATCCTTGAGCCAACTTTTGCTCCCAACTTGAAATGGGTGCTAGAGGGATATACCACATGGGGCTGCAGGTGTAAAGTGGCTGGGGACCCTCTCTACCCACAATGTGTAGATGCTGAGTTGAGGTGCCATGGTCTGCCTGGCTCCTGGATTGGCCCTAGCAGATTGTTGAAGAGTTACTGGGTTTGGGGTCAGGAAAGGCTCATATTGGGCCAGGGTTAGGGCTGAAGCTCCAGATCCAGCTGCTCTTGGACAGAGGCAGAAGGTAGGTAGGACTTGTAGCATGATGCTTTGCTAGTCACCAGGGTGCTTTCCAATGAGTACAACTGGACAAAATGTCCCTGCTTCCTTCAGGGTAGGACAGACCCTAAATGACTTCTTAGGGTGGCCTAGATGTGGATGAAGAGAAACTCTAATGTTGTCCCTGGCCCAGCCTCCTCGTCTAGCACAACCTCCCTCCTTTCCTAGAAATGGAGGAGGGAAGAGTAATTTGGGTCTGGCCTGGAACTTGGGGGAACAGCTGGCTATACCTTGCTCCTCCACGGAGTGGAGAGGACAGCAGGGCTTGGGGAGGTAACAGTTACATACTCTCAAATCCTCAAGTCAAAAAGCCATGGGGTGGAATGGGGTTGAACCTCGCTGTTCCTTCTTTCCAGGGGTTGGTCCTGGTCCTGCTACCTCTACCAGGAGAGTAGAGAGTTGTTTCCAAAGGTTGGTGAGATGGCCTCATCAGAGAGACCCCTGGGAAGTTGCATCATGCAGACACACACCCAGCTTAAGCGGGGAAATCTGTGCTCTTTCTACAATTGTGTGCTGAGAGACAAATGGTTCTATGTGGAGCTTCATGGAGAGGCTAGCGGCCTGTTCTGTCACCAAGGGAAGGGCTGCTCAGCCTGAGTGACAGGAGCTTCTTGAGCCTTTACGGGCTCTTCAGGGCTGAGATGGACAATACTGCCGTTCTGCCACCCTTGCTGACCTTAGAACCAGCTTCCATTGGCGGTTCTAAGAGAGGCGACTCTACTTTTGCTGAAAATCCCCTTTCAATCCAACTCTCAAGTGCTGGTCAAGATGGTGGTCACCTCATTCGTGATTCTAGGAGATAGAATCTCTATCTCCTGCCTCCCGAAGCAGTGCCCAGCCCTGGCCTCCTTTAGGCCTTGGTTTCCACAGGAGTCCACTGCTCCCACCCCTCACCTCACTCACTGCCCTGTTGGTGTCGCATCCGTGACGTCGTTGCCCTCTCCCCATGTCCCATCCTGTCACTGTACGTCCGAATCTGATACAGTCTCTGCTCTGTGTCTCCTCTTCATGTTCCACCTGGAACCTTCTGGCCCATGTGGGCCTCCTCGGGTTTCTGCTGACAGCTGAGCTCTATGGGCTTGTCCCCCTTCCCCACACACTGTCTGGCCAAGCTGCAGCCATGGAGGGAGGCCAGCATAAAGGAGAGGAGAGAAGAGGAGAGGAGAGGAGAGGAGAGGAGAGGAGAGGAGAGGAGAGGAGAGGAGAGGAGAGGAGAGGAGAGGAGCAGTTGCAGTGTTTTGCAATGAAGCCACACTACCCAGCCACCTCGGAAGGTGGGCATTCATGCCTCCCGAATACATGAAATTGAAATGTCCAGCAAGGTATGTGTGTGGAGGCCCTTAAAGGGCACACATTTAGGCCCTAGCATACAGATGCTTACTGGATTATAATTATTGTAATTATAAAAGCAGGAAGCCCAGAATCTAACCTGAGTCTCTCAAGGCCTATCCAGTGCGTACTGTAGCACAGGCCTACACTGGAGAGGCCGTAAGTCTCTCCTTTACTTTCTTCGTGGGCTGGTAGGCAAGGGGCTCCCGGCTCTCCAGCAGGGAGCTATGATAGCATGAGCCTTTGAGGAGTCTGTTTGGAGTCCTGGACAGAAGAAAGAGCCTTACCCTCAGCGCCTCTGTTTCCCTTAGCATAGCTGTTGACTTCTGAGAGAGCCTGTGAGGACTGCCATCCCTCTTAGGCCCCCATCTGTCTTCTCTGGACTTAAGTGTCACTCAGGACCTGTATTACTCTATGAATAAGTCTTCAAGATGCCTGGCTCTGAGAACTGAGTGAAGGAGAAGCAGCCCCCCTTGTCTCCACCTCTTCCCTGGACCCCAAAGCTAACACATGGCTGGTGCAGCCCACAAAGACTGGATTAGGCCGACTGGCAGAGCCACTAGACTCAGGTTCCAGACTTCTGCCTGTGCCTCAGTTTCCCTGTCAGCATACGGGAGCTGAATAACACAATTGCTGAGAAGTTGTGAACACAAACGGGAATGCAAAGGTATCCCCAGGGTCACCTGAGAATATTCTTGAGAGTGGACGTGACCAGTCCCACCAAGACTTAATCAAAGTCTTTAGAGAGGACCTGTTTCTGCATAGGACTCAGTGACAGAGAACTTGCTGGTTTACCTAAGGCCTTAGGTTTCAGAAGGAACAAAAATTAAAAGGCAAGCTTCCCCGGTGACAAGATGCTAGAGTGGGGTCTGCTTAAGCGGAAATGCATGGAGAGTCTGGGGCTCATGTCCAGGTCTGAGCACCCTACTGTCCCCTAAAACGAACAGCCAGCCAGCATCTAAGAGCCAAGACTAACTTCCCTGTCAGAGTGAGGCATAGTACACAGCCCTAGTTGAAGGCAGGCTTGGCCTCGGATGTTAGATCCATAGAGCCAGGTCCAGGCGTTTGAGGACCCAGAATTTGCCAGTCCCCATGTTGCTGATCAGAAAGGACCACAGAGGATGGCCCTGAGGCCATCCTCCTTCCTAACCTCCCTGCTCTTTTCACGCGGTGTCTTTTCCTGTCCCATCTCTTCTCCTTGTTTTTCCAGAAAAGAAAGTCCAGTTCCAGCGTTCAGTTAATGGTGAGTGTCCGCCGTCTCCCAAACACCGGTAAATGCTGGGCCTCAGACCCTCGCTCCCTCGCTCCTGCCTCCCTCCTGCAGGCTGCACAGGAACCCGGGGGCGGGGAGAGTGTGCTCAGGGCATGCGTGGTACGTGTGCATTGTGTGACAATATGTGTGTGTTGTGTGTGTGTGTTGTTTGCGTGTTTCTGTTGACACCTCCAATTCCACGGCCCAGACCAGCAGGCCAAAAGCAGATCCAAGGCCTTCCTCCAGTCCAAAGGTGGATTTGAACCAAGTCCAGCCCTTGGCTTCTTGCTTCTCCCACGGCCTCTGCTCAAGAGCTCATCTCAGGGCTTGGTTTGTACCGTTTGCTGCTAGGGTGGGGCTTGCTTTGGCCAGAGAAGCAAGCATCATGGAGGCTCCTTGAGCTTGTGCGGGCCACTCCAGCAGAGGAACCACAGCCCTGCCTCTGTCAAGAATGCCAGGGGTGACACGGTGGCCCATGTCCCTCTTCTTCTGGTTCCATGACTGTCTTGGTTGCGCGGTTTTTCTCCCCTCTGAAAAGCCCACCCTCTCTCACACTGGGCCTGCCTCTCTCTTTCTTCTTTTCCTGCCGGTGTGTGCATTCCTCCCCCTTTCTGTGGCTCCCACGGTGTCTTTCTGCTCTTCTATACCCTTTCTTTGCCTCCTGAGCAGAAAGGACCTAGGAAGCCCCTCTCAGCCCCTCCCCCTGAGAGGCCAGGGATCTCCTTGCAGGCACTGTTTCATAGGAGCCCTGCCTCAGCCACCTGCTTAGCTGGGTCCCCTCAGGCTGGAGGGTCTGGCAGGGTTTGTATAAAGCATCTGGACCACAGAGCCTGGGAAGCCACAGAGCCCAGCGAATCACCAGGCAGCCAGGTCGCCAAGCTGACCCAGCCCCTCCCATCGCCAGGCCCTCCTCACCGTCCCCCTCTTCTCTTTGGCAGGAGTCTTCCGAGAGCACCAATACCACCATCGAGGATGAAGACACCAAAGGTAGGAAGGCCTGGCCTGCTGAGCAGACCCTCACCGTTGTACCCACCTGGATTTTTCGGCTTCTGATAAGCAGGACATACTGTGGGCGTGGCTTCCCCAGACAGTTCCCAGCACTGGAGGGGGGGTGGTGGTGGTGTACATACTTTAGCTTATGGATTTATTTCACCACCTATCAGAGGAAAAAAATATTAACATTGAAGCCATAGATACATTGGAACAGTGTAACTTTTCCTTTGGAAATAAGTCATTTTATTTATTTATTTTTTGACTGACTTCATTTTTAAAACATGAAGCAGTGAGGATAAAGGAATAAAGAACAAAAATCCAGAAAGTTCAGTCAGCTGGAACCCGTGAAGTCAAAATCAAAGACCAGCAAAACTAAAAATGCAGGGGTTTTGTAGCTCACCACATATTGCTTTCAGAAGCCAGCTGGGGTGGCACACCTGTGGTCCCAGTGCATGAGCAGCCAGCAGAAGAGGCATGAGCTGAGTCCAGCATGCTGGAACCCGGGCTCCCAATAAAACCTATCAGATAGATAAGGGAGCAAAGAGTCCCGCGTGAACAGGAGTCCTGAGAAAGGAAATAGCAGGAGCCATCTTTGGTTCATGGACACTTGCTAAACTCAGGGGTCCATCTGGACCAATATGTGGATGTGTCCAACCTGCAACCTGCAGGCCTCTTGTGGCCAAGGATAGCCATGAACACGGCCCAACACAAAATCACAAACTCACTTAAAACATGACATCTTGAAAAGATTCATTTATTTTAATTTTATGTGTATGAATATTTTGGGGACATGTGTAAGTGTACTAAGTGCATGTCTGGTGCCCTCGGAGGTCAGAGAGGACCCTGGACTGTCTGAAAATGGAGTTATGGGTGGTTGTAAGCAGCCATATGGGTTCTGGGAACTGAACCTGGGTCTTCAGACAGTTCTCTTAACTGCCGAACCATCCCTCCAGCCCTAAAACGTGACTGGTTTTTTTTTTTTTTTTTTTTTTTGTGAGTGTGTTTGTTTGTTTTACAATTTATTTTTAACTTTTGTGACTGTATTGCATAGATCTTGTTCATGAACACTACAGGTGATAACATTATTTCACAGTGTGAAAAGAGCGGACCCAGAGCTGTGGTTCTCAACCTTTCTAATGCTGCTGCGACCCTCTAATGCAGTTCCTCATGTTCTAGTGACCCCCACCCCCCCAACCATAAAATTATTTCATTGCTACTTCGTAACTGTAGTTTTGCTACTGTTATGAATCATAAGGTAAATATCTGATGTGCAGGATAGCCAACATGAGACCTTAGTAGGGTCGCGACCCACAGGTTGAGAACCAAATGCTTTCCACGGTCTCACAACTTACCCTTCCATGAACCCTCTTCTCCAGCCAAGAGTACAGGATGGAGAATTTGGGGAACGTGATTCAAGGTAGGGTCGGGATCTGAACCCAGGCATTTGCATCTGGACCCTGGCGAGCAGACAGTGTACTAGGAGGCCTTGGGAAGGTATTCTGGGAAGGAGCCGGCGGCCGATTCTGCACAGGAAACACATATCCTTGATGGTTCCGCCTGCACCAGCACTCTCAGCATTCCCCAAGTCAAGGAAAGTAGAGCACTCAGCTAGCGGTCTGCAGGCTGGGGGAGGAGCTAGAGATGTCCGGCCGGCCGGGAGGGGGTTGTCAAAGTCTGGAAAGGGGTTGATGGCCTGGAGGAATCTCAACTGTGCTAGTTGAGGCAATTGTTTTTAGAGGTGTAGATATTTTGCTGTGAAAAAATATACAGTGGGGATAGGGTTGATGACAGAGCCCTGGGTTTGATCCCTAACACTAGAAAAAAAGAGATTGTGTTTTTATGTGGCATGAGGTACAGTGAAGGCTTGCAGGCAGTTTTCACAAAGTATGGTGGCCTTCTGACCCTGCAGGGACCTGGGAGAAAGTCTGTCTGTCCATGTGCCTTTCCGGTCATTTCCAAATTGGTCGGGGAAGCGGTCTGGTGCTAGTAGATTAGTGTCCTCTGGTGGCTCCATGGACAACCTTGCAAATGCATTCATTCAGCCCTGTGAGTCCGTCCGGAGCACATGCCCAGCCCGACCCCAGGTCACAGGACTCTGGTCAAGCTAAGTTGCTTCTTGGACCATATGGGAGACTCTCAGCCCCAGTGTGAAGAGACGGGCTCTGGGATTCTGAGACGACTCGATCTTATTCCTGGCCTTAGGGCAGATAGAAACCATGGAGGTGATTTGGCTCTGTGCTCCATTGGCTGGGTGACCTTTGACAACTTCCTTAACCTCTCTGAGTCTCAGTTTCCTTAATAATAATCAGGTTATGATAATAGTACCAACTTCTGATATTTCTGTGCAGATGAAATGGCAGCTGCATGTACAGAACACGCACAGCATTTGGCATGTGTGATTGTTTAAAAAAATAAATCTTCATTTCTTTTTTTTTTTTAAACTGGAATTCCTTGGTTGAGTGACAGGAAGCCCCATGACATTTTCTTGGAGTGTCAATTTGATTCAAAGACTATTTTAAGACAAATATTTATATGTTAAACAGACAGAATATTTGGAATAGAATACAAAATGTGTATGCACTGGTAATGTAAAATAGGAGCTGTCAGTGATATATTCCACCTGGATGGTGACTTGGGGCTGTGCCGTGAGGCCCCACATTTGCCAACAGCCTCCTCTGCTTTGAGGGATCCGGGGAACAATTTGTCTCGGATTTTAATTTACTTCTTCTCCTTTTTATAGAGGGAGGAAAGACCCACATGGGTTATGGTATTAGTTATTTTTCCTGTTACTGTGGCAAAATAGTCTGTCAAAAGCAATTTAAGGAAGTGTTCGTTTTGGCTCCTCGTGTGAGGGCACCATCCATTGTGGTAGGCAGTCATGGCTGTGGGAACATAAGGCAGCCAGGGATGATGAATTTGCTGTCAGGAACCAATAGTCGGGGAAACAGAAGCAGATGCCCATGCTCAGCTCACCTTTTCCTTTCCAGTCAGTTCAGGGCCCCAGGCCGTGGGATGATGCCAGCCACATTCAGGGTGAACCTTCCCTCTTCAGGTGAACCTCTGTGGAAGTGCCTTCAGAGACCACTCAAGGGTGTGTTTCTGTGGTGATTTTAAATCCTGTCCATTTAATGACCACGATTAACCATCATGGTTACTAGCTGAAGATCTGGAACCTTGTTCCCTGCTCCAGCTTCCTCTCTTCATGCACAAATGGCCCAATGGCTCAATGTTTTGAAAGCACCCTCCTGTGAGAGCAGAGAAAAGCCCTTATACCCAGCGCGCCTCCCCGCTCCCCCGCCCCAGTTCAGAGGAAGTTCCGGGAGTACCACGCTGTTTTCTGGCATGAACCCATTAAATCTTCTTACCAAGTGAGGACAGTAGTCAGCTTGGTCGACTCCGACCCAGCGTTACAGTTCATTGGAAATGTTATTAGTCAGAACAGCATCCCTGGGGAGAAGGAAGGGGCGAGAGTTGTTCTGAGCACCTCTGGCTTTCTGCAGGGCCCCTGCTCTCTGAGCTGTACCAGGCTCTGCTAGGCTTCCTTCCCATGCATACCCTTGCCTCTGCATGAAATCTGGTCTCTCTCCAAGCTAAAGAGCTTCCCCAGAAACTGGGTAGACTCCAGGACATACTAGTCAGGAGTGCAGGCCCCAGCTGAGCCTCAGTGTGTTGTGTTGTGATCTTAAGAGAGTTTTTGTTTTGGTTTGGGTTTTTTGAGACAGGGTTTCTCTGTATAGTCCTGGCTGTCTTGGAACTCCCTCTGTAGATCAGGCTGGCCTCCCAACTCAGAGATCCGCCTGCCTCTGCCTCCAGAGTGCTGCGATTAAAGGAGTGTGCCACCACCGCCTGGCCAAGAGATTTCCTTAATCTCTCTGGGGCCTCAGTTTTCTTGTCCGTAGAGGAATATTCCAGGTCATCTGGGTGAGGAGACTAGCCAGCAGTCTGCAGTGAACAGCTGGAAGACTGCTTGTAAAGCAATACGAGGTAGTAGAGCCCTGGGAAGGACCCTGTTAGAATGGCCTTCAGATCCACAAGCACCAGGAGCCAGCCAGGTCTTCGGTCCCAGAGAAGAAAGCTAGGGAGATTCTTGCTCTAGTAGCTTTGACTCTTGGAAAACTCGGTGTTCTTGTCCCGGTGTCCGAAGGCACAGCCAAGCCAGGCTCACCTCGCAATGAATTCATGGAGGCACAATGTTCAGTGTGACTCCAGACCTAACACTGTACCATCTGAGACCGTGTGTCACACTCAGAGGTGTGTTCAGACAGCTTCGGGAGCTTTGGGGACAGATGCAAACTTGCAGTGGATCTGGAAACCACATTCCTGAGAAGAGAAGACGGGTCAGGGGAGGGCAGAGACTGGGGAACGGGGGCTCCCTTGGGGGCCCCAGGAAGCAGAAAGAAGAGCTCCTACATGTAGTTCAGAGGCCGACTTCAGCCCGGAAGGCCCCCAAGCCCACGAGGTACATACACACAGTCAGGTCTGTCTAACAGTGGTGGCTGCTGCGGCCCGTAACTCCGGTAGGACTGTGGCCTATGATTCAGACCTCCAGAAAGCACACAGCCCGTCTGGAGCCTTGAGGCAGGGCTGGGACAAGTTTCTGCTTCCTGGTTGGCAGATGACAGATATGACAGCTGTCTCTTGGTGAGCACCAGGTCTTGCACTGAATGCTTCAGTTCAGACACCATCACTCAAATGATGGATGCATTGATATTGGGTGCTTGCAACACAGGTGCTCCCAGGTAGGGCTGCATGTGATTGCTCTTTCTACCGCATCTCAGAATAACCCTAAAATGTAGGTATTTCTGCTATCTCCATTATCCATATGGGGAAACTGAGGTCTACAGTAGTCTATTACAGCTGTGAGGAGACAGAACAAGAATCCAAGCCTAGCCGGGCAGTGGTGGCGCACGCCTTTAATCCCAGCACTCGGGAGGCAGAGCTAGGCGGATCTCTGTGAGTTCGAGGCCAGCCTGGGCTACCAAGTGAGTTCAGGAAAGGCGCAAAGCTACACAGAGAAACTCTCTCTCGAAAAACCAAAAAAAAAAAAAAAAAAAAAAAAGAATCCAAGCCTAGAGATCTTGACTCCAAAGCCTAGGGCCTGGACCACTTTGCCACATTCCTTGTGAAAGCAGCAAGAAGCAGCCCACAGGAGGAAGGAGATGAAGGAGATGAAGGAAAGATATGCTGGAAGGTCCCAGGGCATGGGCAAGGACTCTGGTTCAGCTTCCACAGCCTGTCAGGAGCACGTGGGTTTGCTCTTCATTGTCCCCCCTGAGCTCATGGGGAGAGGCTAGTCTGTAGTCCCTGCTGGCAAAGTCCACTTGTCCCATGACCTGTCTTTGCTTTTGAGAAGAATAACATGGCTGACCAGGAGCCCAGGTTCCGAAGCTCCTAAGAGTAGGTGTACAGGTAGCTTGGGCAATTCCAGAGACAGAGCAAAGGTGACAGCCCAGACTCTAGTTGGGAGCCATCTGCTCATTCATTCATTCATTCATTCATTCATTCATTCATTCACTCCACATATGTATGTTGAGTACAACTTCTGCCCTGGTGGGCCCCTGAAAGAAGGGGAACAATCCTCGTGATGAATGACACTCAGGCTCTGATAGACATTCCAACCGGTCAGGGCAAGCTGGCTGATCAGGAGCATTGTGGTGGCTACATTGCTGGAACGTTGTTCTCTCTGCCAAGCGCATACTACATGCCAAGGGCTATGCCAGGTACAGATGTGGGGAGAGTTCAGTTGTGGTGTGGAGGTGAAGCTCTGGAACTCCACAGGCTACGTCCCTGGCCACAGCTGTGCATACCCACTTGCTTAGTCCATACTGTAGCCGGTAGGGTCATGCCAGCTCCAGGTTTGCAAGGAAGCCTTGTCCCCACCTCCATGAGCTGGCACTGAGTTTAGAGATACGTAGTGAGTGCCAAGCAGCTGTGAGGGGTTAGTGTTCTGAGGACATGGGGTGTGAACATGTGGGCCGAAGCACCAGGATCCTGTAGAAAAAGCTCTGGACCGTGAGCCAGACTGCACCCTGTGTTTCATGTCCTTGGGCAAGCTGCAACCCTCGCTGGGCCTCAGTTTCCTCGGGAGCCCAGAAAGGAGTTTGCATTTCTGGCCTGTAGTAATTCTTCCAGCCTGGATGCCCTCAGAGTCCATCTCCCCCGGGTCTGAGGTGAGTGCCTGAGGCGGCGTAGGCAGCTGGCAAGAAAAAGGGCAAGTCAGAGACTCAGCCAGGCTTGGTTCTGAGACTGGGGGATGCTGAGACCCTCTGAACCCACTTTCTGGGCAGTGTGACCTCTGCCTCACCATGGAGTGGCCTGGTTTGGGGGAGAATTGCATCTGAGGGAAGGAGGGAAAGAGGGTCCTGCCCTAGACTAACTAGGATAGGGTCTGTTCAGCTCCACTGGGGCCCAAGATGCTGCAGATTCCTTCATTATTGAGGGTCAGGCATCTCCTGCGTTGCCTACCTGCCGGGGGTCTGGGAGGAGCAGGCAAGGCAAGCTGAAGTGTGGGCTGCCGGCCATGGCTGTGCTTACCATGAGCACCTACTATGGGCCGGGCTTGGGGACACTGCTTCATGCTCAGACCAGCTCTGGGAGGAGGACACTTTTGTCTCCATCTGACAAGCCTGTCAGTCCTGTGGTCCTCAGCCCCCACAGCCCATGAGGGCCCCAGTTGGGTTTTAGATGAAGATCTGTCTGGAATTGAAACCTGAATTCTTGGCGCTGCCGGCTAGTTCTGAGTGAATCTCGTTCCACAGGTGGGGATGCTGAGAGTCAGGCCATCGCACGTCTAATAAGGGGCCTGGCATTTAACTCTCTACCAGAAAATCAGCTTCCTGTTTTTCTGTGGAAGACAGGGGAAAGCAGTTGACCCTAGAAGTTTCTAGGCAACTCGGCCTGAATCTTACAGTCGCTCAAATTGAGCAAAAACTACCCAGACAACACAAGGGATGAGTAACCTCAAAGACTTTCCTTTGTGACCCCATGTTTGCCTGTGGGGGACCCCTGGTTTGTGACTGCCAGTAATCATGCAACGTGTAGCATTGTTTCGATTCACATGGCAAATCAAGATGGCTATTTTGGAGTCAAAACCCGGCTTCAAACAAGACCCAGAGTCTGAACATCCACCATGGTGTTTGGAGGTCAAGGCTGGCAGCCCAGGCAATGCCCTCGCCCTTTTGTAGCTCAGGGAACGACATTTCCCCCACTTCGGCCTCAGTCTCTTGTGGAAAATGGGGCACATGATATCTCTCTCTCCCAGGGATTCCAAAAGATTGAGTGAGATCATCTGTACACAGTGTCAGGTCACCACAGAGCCTGCCTGGCACGTGCCGCCGGGGACTCGGAAGCTGGTACTTGGTCCTCCGTGACTGTCACCGTTGTTATTATTTGTGTCCTCTCCTACCTTACAGTGCGCAAACAGGAAATTATCAAAGTGACAGAGCAGCTGATTGAAGCCATAAGCAATGGAGATTTTGAGTCCTACACGTGAGTCAGCCAGGCTCATTCTGCATGTTCTGCCTGGATGGGGTTCCGGGGGTGCTAACCGTGGGTTACTGAGCCTACTCACTCTCTGCATGTGCTGTGAATGAGATGGAGCTCCATCCTTTCTGGTCTGCACCGGGCGCTCGTGACACTACCTGTTCCTCTTCCTGCCAGTCTGGTCCCAGGAGGAGCTCCAGTAAAGCTGCTTTGTTTTCTGCCCCAAAAGAAAAGTGGCCTGTGCCCTAACATGGGAAGAAGGGAATGGAGGCAGGCCCTTCTCCATCCTGCCCAGTGGGTCCATTCCCTGGATCTCCACAGGTCTTTGACTTCAATTGAGCAGGAATAGGCAGGGACCCCAAGGGTGTGCACCATCAATGAGCAAGAGTGAGCAAAGTGAACCTTAAACCCTCTGGGGAACAGGCACACAGTCTGAAACAGAATATCCTCTGCTCACACACCTGCTCCAGCCCTTGGAAGGACAGCTTTGGGCATAAACTGGGCTTCAGCGCCCCCTAGTGGTCACCACACATTTGCTGGTCTTTCTGCCTGGCCCAGAGAGAGAGAATAGGTATTCTGGGTGTAGGCGTTGGCATTTTGCCCAGGGCCAATGGGGTCTGGACCTAGCAACCCTACACCTGCTTTTTGGTGGGCAAAAGCTTCCAACTAAGACAGAGTGACCCTTGCCTGTGGGGTTAATGTGAGGTGGGAACAGCCTGGCTGGCGTGATCTCAGTTCACCAGAAGCTGCAATGTGCAGTCTAACCATGGGAACTAAATTCAGTCACTGAAAAGTCACTGGCTGTCTCTGGAGGAACAAGGTACTCGAGAGGCATATGTGAAGCCCAGGGTCCTCACATTATATATATGCTTGTACATGCACTTGCATGTGCACAAGTTACAAGTATATGATCAAGGAATGTGCACAGGTGTGTGTGCCAGAGTGTAGCAGGGTGTTACATCAAGGCACAGAAGCAGACTCAGCCACTAGTCTTTGGGGTAGTTCTAGAGGTCTGTGACTCTGAAAAAAACACAGCCAGGGAACAAAGAGCTAGTGAGGTGGCCTTTCTGGGTGTCATGGGAAAACTTTCCCCCTCTGTAATGTTGCAGGCTGTGATATCAGCCTACTCTAGGCTTTGAAACTTACCATAGCCTTGGGGCCTGGGGTGCCCTGAAATTGTAGCCTGCCATGCTCCTGAATCAGTCCCTTTATCTCCCTGAGTCTCAGTTTCTACGTATGTACGATATACTTAGAACA
>CABHPR010150506.1:0-10608 GCA_902168415.1 Peromyscus melanophrys | reverse complement strand
AGGAGTTTTACATTTTAATATTTTTAAGTTTTAAACTAGAAAAAGTTCAGGATATAATGCTTTCAAGATAGGAGATTTGGGGGTTTTGAGCATATCTAGAAATGATATAAAGATAATTAAAACAAAAAGAAGGGGAGAGAGATCGCTAAGATGACTGTGGAACTAGAAACCACCCCTACCTCTAATTCTCTACTTACTGAAGAGGAAAAAAACACTAATTAGGTCACTAACCCAGAGAACCATATTAAATATTTAAATAAATTAAAATGATAAAAAGCCAAACTCAGCAAGCAAGCCTTCAACTGATCTCTAAGTTTGACACTGTGGAAGACTTTGGGACCCTGTACAACCTTATTCAGTTGTTTAGTAATTAATTGCCTTACTGTGACTAATGATTTTTTAACGATAATATGGAGCCTGTGTGGGAAGATGAGAAACAAACACAGAGACAAAGTGAGCTTGATCACTTTTCGCTAGACTATGCTATACCTTAATAGAGAGTCTTCTGATGACTCTAGTGATGATGTATGTGAAGCTCTTGTTAATGACAGAGCTAATGGTGATAAGATAGCAATATGGAGTCCTGAGTGTGAAAACAGAGAAGCAGGCACACACATATAAAGTGTATAAAAGGAAAGGTTAGGACTTGCTTCAAAGACAATAGTTAGTTATCAGTTCCAATAAGACACTATGAAGTGTGGTTATTATTTATTTATTTATTTATTTATTTATTTATTTATTTATTTACTTATTTATTTATTTATCTATTTATTTAGTTTTGTTTTTTTGAGACAGGGTTTCTCTATGTAGTTTTGGTGCCTGTCCTAGATCTCACTCTGTAGACCAGGCTGGCCTCGAACTCACAGAGATCCACCTGGCTCTGCCTTTTTTTTTTTTTTTTTTTTTTGGTTTTTCGAGACAGGGTTTCTCTGTGTAGCTTTGCGCCTTTCCTGGAGCTCACTTGGTAGCCCAGGCTGGCCTCGAACTCACAGAGATCCGCCTGGCTCTGCCTCCCGAGTGCTGGGATTAAAGGCGTGCGCCACTGGCTCTGCCTCTTGAGTGCTGGGATTAGAGGTGTGTGCCACCACCACCCGGCATGTGGCGATATTTTATTTGTGCTCTGACAAATAAAGCTTGCCTGGGGATCAGAGGACAAAGCCAACCACTATAATAGATATAGAGGTCAGACAGTGGTAGCACACACCTTTAATCCTAGCATTCAGTAGGCAGAGATTCATCTGGATCTCTGTGAGTTCAAGGCCATACTGGAAACAGAGCCAGGCATGGTGGCACATGCCTTTAATCCCAGTACTACCAATAGAGGTCTGGAGCTCTGTACAGATAGACAGGAGGTGATAGAGCTGGGCAGAAAGAGGAAGTGATGTAGCCAGGTGGAGAGAGGAAATAAGATGGCAGGGCACAGAAAGGTATCTAAGATGTGAATATACAGGAAGTATCTATCTTGGGCTGAGGATTTCCTAATGGTAAGAACTTGTGGCTGGCTTGTTGTATTCCTCTGATCTTTCAGCTTTCATCCCAATATCTGGGTCCAGTTTGGGTTTTTTTTTCTAATGAGACTATTTAGCAATTTGTGCTACAATGAAGAGAAGCTCCATCATTAAAAATAGGTTTGCTGTTGAAGAAGACACCTTCTAAGTATCCTCACAGGAGAGTATTCTCACAAGCAATTGAGATTGGGGGTGAAGCAAAGCCTCACCAGAGCAGAATAACTACACTGAAGTTTGATTCCATGTAAATGTTGCTAAGATGTAAGAGAAATTTCATTCACTTTTGTCTTTTACTGCTGTGTTCATTTTTTTTCTAAAGTGTCCACTATCTCAATCAAAGAATTACAGTATATGTCATCTCCAGAATCCACAAATGTGCTCCTGGCATGCTCTGTAACAGCTGATTGGAATCACCATTACAATCACATTTACCTTTCTACAGCACTAAAAAAAAGAATGTGTATTTATATTACCCTAGCAGGAAAAAAGATCTGTTTCTGTTTCACTCCATGCAGTAACATATTTTGCTGATATAAGAGCCTCAGTACAGTTTTCTCGGAATCTTTGATTTCTTTTCATGTTTTCCTTGCTGTACTCTTGCTGATGGCTGTAGATTTTAATTTGTTTCCCTATTTGATAACATTTAGTGATTCTGATTTCAGTTTTTCATTTGTTTTGCTTTTCTTTTTTCTTTATGGAACATTGGTGAAAGATCCAGAAATATGACAGAAAGGTGGAATAAACACTGAATTTGTGCAAAAAAGTACTGGAGAATGAACAAGTTTAAAATTACTGACATTTATTCAGCTGACTTTATATTTTAAGACACAAGCATGAAACGGATCATGGAACATATACCTCAAAAACACACACAGAGGGAAGATGAGAACAGGGAAGGGGGAGGATGTTGAGCTGTGAATTGAATGGGTTGACTCACACATGGAACCATGGAACTTGGAAGATTGAGGAAGGAGAATTGCTAAGAATGTGAGCCCATCCTGGGATACATAGTGAATTCCAAAGCAGTCTGGACTATATAGTAAATGCCTATCTCAATAACAACAAAACAATTTCTTTATTCTTTTAAAGAATAAAAATGGAGTCATTCCATACCTGTCCAGAATGGTTAGATGATATAGAAATGTAAGCTATAGATATGATAGGATAAAAGGGTAGATTATTAAATCTACTTTTAAAGAGCAACAACTTGTTTAAAATGTTTTATGTTGCTATGGATTTTAGTTTATTGATACAACTTTAAAGTTAATTTTCTTATACTGTATGTATACTTCTACTCTTGTTTAAGGTATTATGTTTATGCAGCTCATTTAAAATTGTAATATATAATAAAGAAATACAGATTAATAGTTATCTAGGATAATCAAATTTATAGTCATGTTACTTAAGATTTTTTTGGTACATAAAGGTATATTTCAATTAGGTAGGTAATCTTCAAACACTTCAAAGACTTACAGAATATGGCATTTAAAATGTTTTAAAAACTTTGACTTTTCTGGACAGTGAGACAGGTCTGCTCCTGGCAGCACTAATCTACTTCAAAAAGGAAGATGGGTATCGAAAACGCTCTATATGGAGTTTGCTTTCTCTTTGGCAAAATTTAACCATTTGGGCAAGAAAATGCTCTTGCCTGGACTGCTTGACAAAATGTTGTATCAACTGAACATGCAGGACCCATGGAAAAATAACTACTAAATTTTGCCAAAACAAGGCAAGATAGTCCTTCAGTTTCCTGCTTTACAGAGGAGACTGCAAGATATTCTGCAGGACATAGGGAGAAGCAACTAAAAAACTCTAGGCCTATAGGCTGAGGATGTATGCCCCCACATTGCAGAGAAATTTTGGATGACTGTCCAGGCAGCCAGCTGTCTCTGTCATTCTAGATTTTTGGAAATTGCTTACAATGCTCTTCCTGTTTACTTAGGTAATATTATATCCTTCTGGAATCTTTGAGGTAGTTGAAGACTAGATAGTTATTCTCCTTGGTTATGATAAAAGATAAATTATTTGTGAAACTTTAGACTCACAAATATAGGATAGATGATAAAATATTTTCTTTAATTTTGCCAAATGCAAATAGACTAGATATTGTAATTGCAATTCTTGCTTGATAACTGTTTGATGTATATAATTTTACTATATTAAAGCTAAAATCTTCTTTTTTGATTAGATAGAAAAGGGGGGAAATGCTGGGGGATGTCTTTCTGTATGCTGTGAATATATGTTGTTCCCTTTGGTTAATAAATAAGTTGATTTGGTCTATGGCAAGGCAGCTTAGAGGCAAGTAGAAAATCTGAGAGAGACAGGAAAGAGAAAGGCAGAGTTTGTGCAGAGTCACCACCAGAAGAAGCAAGATGTAAAAGTACCAGTAAACCATGCAGCTATGTGGCAATGCATAGATTAATAGAAATGGTTTAATTTAAGATACAAGAGCTAGCTAGCAAGAAGCTTGATCCATAGGACATACAGTCTATAAATAATATAAGCTTCTATGTGTTTCCTTGGGACCAAGCAGCTGCAGGATGAGGGAGGGAGAGATTCATCCTGACTTCAGGGCAGGGCAGGACCAGAGAAACCTTCTGGCTACAGTTTGATGCCATTACAATAAGCAATTTATAAAAAAGTAGCCCATCCCCTTTTAATTTTCTCTTGTGTTCTAGCATTACACAATTAGAGCTGTTTATCTAGTCAAAAAGGCAGTCTCCAATAAGCAGCACAAACATTGGCTTCAATGAAGTCATTGCAATGACCTTTTGGGGCTGGAGAATACCCAGTAGTTAAGAACACTCACTGCTCTTCCAGAAGACTGGAGTTCAGTTCCTAGGACCCATTTCTAGTGCTCACAACCTCCTACTCACTACAGCTCCATCTGAAGGAACCTGACTCCCTCTTCTGGCTTCTGCAGGTACTGGCATTTGCGTGGCATACACAAACACAGACAGATATGCACATAAATGAATCCATTATTTTTTAAAGAATTGTTTAAAAAATGTCCCTTCTCCATGGTGAACTGTGGTGGTATTGTGTTCCAAAATATTGTGTACCTTAATAAACTTATCTGGGGTCAGAGACAGAACAGCCACAATATTAAACATGAGGATAGGCAGTGGTAGCATACGCCTTTAATCCTAGCATTCCAGAGGCAGAAATTCCTGTGTTCAAGGATACACCCAAGCATGGTGACCCACGCCTTTAATCCCAGAAAGCACGCCTTCAATCCCAGGGAGTGGTGGTAGAAAGCAGAAAGGTATATAAGGCGTGAGGACCAGAAACTAGAGGCATTTTGCCCTGGAGAGGCCTTTGGCCTGGACAGGCATTTTGGCCTGGTTAAGCATTGGGCTGGTTAAGCGTTCAGACTTCTAGCAACACAGTTCCAGCAGTTCAGCTGAGACCCATTCTGGATGAAGGCTCGGGGCATCCAGTCTGAGGAAACAAGACCAGCTGAGGATCCGGTGAGGTGAGATAGCTGTGGCTTATTCTGTCTCTCTGACCTTCCAGCGTTTACCCCAATACCCGGCTGGGTTTGTTTTTATTAATAAGACTCTTTAAGATTCATGCTACAGTGAACTCTTTTCTTTCATTACTCCTGGACTGGATCATATCTGTATCTGAATCTCTAACAAATGGTTTCCATGAATAGAGCATGGTTTATGTCACAACATAGTTATCTTGTACTTTACTAACTAATTCTGGTCAAGACTTCATAAGAAAGAGAAAAAATGTGTATTCTTTCCTTTTAAAACAAGTTATAATCCTCCTACGTAAATGAAAGATTTGTTTGCAAAAGTGACTTTAATACTAAATGTTTATTTTACCACTGTGTTGAGTTTAAATGTGAACACTTCTGCTCATGTTGTGAGTTGTGTTCTGACTTATTGAGAAATTTTGCATATATTTAAAAATCAAAATTTGCTCTGCCAGAGGAAACTCAGTTTAGCTTCAGAATAATTATCATGACCATAACTATTTAGTATCTAAGTATAGACTGAAATAGAGAGGAACAGATCTTTTTAAAAATATTGAAAGTGTGAGGTTTTAAAAATATAAAGGAGGAGTGAGCACATCTTCAAAAAATAGAAGCAGACAGAATGCTTTGCTTGCAGATGTACTCTACCAAAAACTTAAGGATCACAGAACAAGGGAGAACAATATCAGTAAACACCAATCTAGATGAACGGAGGAAATTTCTATAAATAGTAAATTCCTAGTCAGGTATAGTGGTTCTTCTGCAACGTTCCCTTAGCCTTACGTGTGGGAGTTAGAACAGATAATCTTAAAATGCTAACAATATCAACCATTGGTGATGGTGGGGATGAACATTAATTATTCAAATATTTTTAATGGTTTTGATAGAGTAAATTAGAGTGTTTAGTAATAGAGAACAACAGAGCAATTTGAAAGGTTACAATGTTTCAGTAACATGCACTTGACAAAGATGACAGGCCGAAGGAAGAACAGCCACCAAGAGACAAGCACCTGGTGACCTGGTGGTTGGAGGACATGACAGTAAATGGCTTGGATATCAGAATTTTGGTTACATACACAAGGACTAAAGACATATTTGGAGGAATAAGAGAAGCCAATCTCCCTCATAATTTAAGAAACTACAAATACAAAAGAAAGATAAATTCTGTCATTGAATTAGAATTAAAGCAATTTATATGAAGTCACTGATTTCAATATGTTTAAGTATATAGAGAAATAACATGTGAATCAATGGATATACAAATAGGTGATTGATAGATAGGTGATAGATGATAGATATAGGATAGTTGTATCTGTTGTGAAAGCCTAAGAACAATACATTTCAGTATCACTGGGGACATTTAGCATGCAACAGGTTCTCTAAATATCATTACACTCAATGTCCCCGGGTCTTTGAACAAATAATTAATGCCAGGGACAGAGTATGAAAAGAAGAAAATTGACACTGAAATAAGATTAAGAGGAAAACATGGGTTTTGGGGCTTATTCTAGCTAAATTAGAGACAATTTGAGTTTTGAAGTAAATGTCACAACAATGGATTATATCTGTTAAATAAAATAGTACTACGTTCAAATTGATATAAACATATTTTAAATAAACAAAAGAAAAAATAAGTAGGAAAAGGAAAAATGATTTCCTTAGGGTAGAATGTCAACTTATACATGAATTAAAATGTTGAAATTAGTGAGCAGGACCATCCATTTAACAGGTTGGTCAGGTTTCTAAGCCTCCTACAATTGTCTGCACACTTTTCTATAAAAGTTTTAGAAAAAGAAATCTTCCAAGCTGGTCTAGCAGGAATTCCCCTCTCTGATAGGTTAATATCTGTTCTAGTCCCTCTTATGCCATCCACTATGAGGTCTGACAACAAGAATCAATCCTGTTAGTTCAGTTCAGCCAGAATTCTCCTCATGACTGTTCACACTTAGAAATTCTCCATCCACCTATAACAGTCTGTCCTTGGCTATAAGCTCCCACTTGCTCGTGCTGTATTCAGTTGAATCTAAGCTCATTCTCCACCAAAACCCCATTGTATTGGTCATCTTTTTATAATGAGAGTCCAGAGTAAAGTCTTCACTGACATATTTAACAAATATCCTAGAATTATTGTTCTACTATTTTAGAAATCTCCATTTGCCCCCATGATGCTAATAGTTAATTTAGCAAGAACCACAAACACACACACACACACAAAACCTAGTAGATAAAACTAAAAAGAGAACAAAGATTCTATGTAGAAACAATGGAGTACTCACTCACAAAATAGTTACAAATAAAAGTAGGGGGAGGTAACTTTATAACAAAATATGGCAGAAACCATTTTAATCAAACAATCAAAAGTTTCTAACCAACAATTGTATATACCAATATCTGGTGGGTAACAACATGGGACAATCATATTTGATGGACCAGGCTAAAATAATTATTGTTCATCTAATATCACAAAATATCATATAAACCCGAAAAGGTAGGTATTCTATAATACACTTACTCCTTAAGAAA
This sequence comes from Peromyscus melanophrys, assembly GCA_902168415.1. NCBI lineage: Eukaryota > Metazoa > Chordata > Mammalia > Rodentia > Cricetidae > Peromyscus > Peromyscus melanophrys. Next base: position 3,093 of record CABHPR010150506.1, on the reverse strand, counting down.
AGGACTTAGAAATCTTTCCAGATTTAAGAAGACTTGAAAGATTTACCTCATGGGTACCTTGCATAATTCTTAATAGATTTATTTCACTATAAAGAACATTATATTAACAAATAGTAAGACTGGAATGGATTCTCTGGATAGATTGGAATTTTTGTACTGTTTTTGTGTGAACTGAAATTCCTGGGGACAAAACCTTATCTGTGTTAAACATTTAAAAGCTAGATTGTTTAAAATTTCTGTGACTATAGAGAGCTGGAATATTGCAGGTCCAGAACCAATATCTTGAGCTTCCTTTAGCCATCTAAATAGGCATTTGTTGCCCAGACTGTGTTTGACTTAAAACTCTTGTGACTATCAGTAAAACCTTCTTTTTCTTTTCTTTTTTTTTTTTTTTTTTTTTTTTTTTTACAATGTGTTGACAGTGAGATTAGAAAGATGGTTCAGTGGCTAAGAGCACATACTCTCTAGCAAAAGACTCAAATTCAATTCCCCAGCACCAACATCAGGCATCTCACAATCACCTGTATTTCCAGCTCCACTTCTGTAGGCACCTGCATTCACATGCAAATACCCACACAGAGGTACAATAAAATAAAATAAAATAAATTTAAGGATATGTAAACAAACCCCTAGCTTCCACCAACTCAATGGCTAAGAATTTCATCAGGTAGCATCTGAGATATATAGAAATTTCCCCAGCTTGCTTGTAGCCCACTTATCTGATATTCCCACTAATGCATTTTTTTGTTTGTTTTGTTTTTTTTTTGTTTGTTTGTTTGTTTTCGAGACAGGGTTTCTCTGTGTAGCTTTGCACCTTTCCTGGAACTTGCTTTGGAGACCAGGCTGGCCTCGAACTCACAGAGATCCGCCTGCCTCTGCCTCCCGAGTGCTGGGATTAAAGGCGTGCACCACCACCGCCTGGCCACTAATGCATTTTTAAAGTATCGTGATTTATGATTTTCTTTGTCCTGTTACTTCATGAAACTGTTTCCAGCAGTTTCACCTAAATTTGTATTCCTGGACCACAGCCACCCAAATTTGGCTGCAAAATAAATTGTGTCTTATTCTCTGAGATGAGATGGTTTTACATTAATACTTGAAGCAATGATGAATGATTGGAAGTTGTTTCAAAGTTCAACTTCTAAGAGAGAGTTGCTCCCACACTAAAAATAAGAATGTGGTAAACCAGGAAATTTTAGACTGGCAATATCCATGAAAACTAAAAACAAAAAACTAACGACCTGGATTCTGGAAAGTAAGGGAATTCTTTTTTTTTTAATTAGGAAAGTCCTGTGGCTGTTTTCACTTTGATAAAATCATGGGAAGAGGAGAAATCTGGGATAATGTATTAGAGGAGCCTTCACAACAGAGTGGTCTGTGCATATCCCCAGAAAGCAAATGTAAGGCAGGATGTGGAGACAAAAACCTGTAATCCCAGTTTTAGGAATGGGAGTGGAGATAGGAAGATCTCAGAGACTTGCTGGCCAGCCAGTCTATCCAAATCAGTGAATTTGACCTTCGGTGAGAGACCCTGCCCCCTATATAAAGTGAAAAGTAATTGAGGTAGATACCTGATGTTGGCTTCTGACCACACACACACACACACACACACACACACACAAAAAGCAAAACAAATTTAGTTTTGAGTACTATACTTAGACCACTACATTTAAAAATATAATTGTTAATTATTATATCAAAATATAGTTTATAAATATAATATAAATATGAAATATATAGAAAAAAGTCTAAGAAAATGAGAGTAGGATTTGCACAGTGCAAACTATAAAATATTTTTTGGAGAAATTAAAGATCCACATGAATGAAAAGCTATAACAAGTAAATAGATGACCAAGTATTATTTATAAGTTTACTGTTAATTTGTACCTATAAATTCAACTTAATTGTAAAATCTAACCAGATTTTAAGGAAGTTGACATGGTGATATATAATTTTGTGGGAAATCTCAGGATATTGACTCTCTATAAATACCTATTTTCTCAAAGATTCAATTATTTACTTATTTATTTATTTTCCTGAGGCAAGGTCATTCTATGTTGACCAAGATGCCTTTGAGCTCCTTGGTGCAAGCAAACATCCAACATCTGAGATTATTAAATTGTAAAACTTCACATTTATGGTATGTACTATTGTAACAGGGCCCCAGACTTCGTAGGCTCTAAGACCTAAGCACAATTGACTCCATGTAGAAGTACCATTCAGGCTGTAAAACTCAGCATGTAAGCAGTACCACTTTTCAAAACTAAAACAAAGGACTATTCCATGTCTGAACAGTTTTCTCTTGTGAATTCCCCCCAACACGGTGATATTTGGACAAATTTATAGAACTGGACTGATGCATATACTAATCTGTGCAGTAAATATTTTTATTTGGTGTTGTAACTGTTCACGGTGGCCCTTTTTAGCAAAAATACTTGGATAGGCGGTATGTAAGAGGCAGTGAGCCTGTAAACATTTGTAAGCATTTAACAAAGGAACCACTTCATGACTTAGACCAATCAGATTCCTCCAGTGGTAGCCAAGAGACCTTGACATGGCCATCACTTGATAGGAGCAGAGCAGCCCCAGATCTGCCCATCACAGACACTGGGTATGATTCCAAGCCCCAAGATGTCCTGGGCATCAGGCAATTGGAAAGGCCACTGCACCTTCTGCTCTGCATGTTAACTACAGGACCTCCCTGGGCCTCTGAAGGATCTAGCATATGCATAAAAGGTGTTTCTCAATCCTTCCCCTTGGGCTCCATGGGACTATCAGTACCATAGTTTTGGAGGGTCCTATAACCAGGTACAATATGGCCATGACTACCCTTGAGCAGACTACCAGCAAGTCATCCAGCATGCTCTGTGAGTGGCCCACACCCAGTGCAGAGTAAATTGCACATGGAATTACAACAGCCCCCAGGACCAAGAAAGAGTCCTGTACAGCAAGGCTGCTCCTTCCCAAAGCTCTCAGGGGATCAGCTCTAATACACACCACCTAACAGAGCTGGAGCTCCTGAGGAGTCCTTGGAACATCTTGCAGAATTGAGACCACAGTGTCTGCAGGCTCACTCCACAGCTGCTGTGTCTT
>CABHPR010150505.1:2288-30066 GCA_902168415.1 Peromyscus melanophrys | reverse complement strand
TTCCTTCCTTCCTTCCTTCCTTCCTTCCTTCCTTCCTTCCTTCCTTCCTTCCTTCTTTGAGACAGGGTTTCTGTATGTAACCTTGGTCATCCTGGAACTCACTCTGTAGACCAGGCTGGCCCTGAACTCAGAGATCTGCCTGCCTCTACCTCCAGAGTGCTGAGATTAAAGGCGTGCGCCACTACTCCCCAGCTTCAACATCTTTTCTTTTCCAAGAGGTCTGGCTTAATTATATATTTGTGTATAATTATGTTGGTGTGTTTATGTATGTACATGTGTGAGTGTGAGCCTGCCTCAGCACACTTGTGGAAGTCAGAGGACAATTTGCAGGAGTTGATTCTCTCCTTCCACCACATGGGGCCTGGGGATTGGACTCAGGGCATCAGGCTTGGTGGCAAGAGCTTTTACCCACTGAGCCATCACTCCATTTCCAGTTGGTTTTTTTTTTAAGCTGTAAAGAAGAATAATATGTCATTTGCAGAAAAGTGAGTCAAACTGGAAATCATCCAGTGAAGTGAAATAAGCCAGATTCACATTTTCTTTCATGTGAAGAATCCAGAGGAAAAACAGACACACAAGTAGAGGGGGGGATGAATAGGGTACAGGAAGGGCATGGAGGTGAAAGATATTGGGGCTGTCATAGCTTGTGTGGCTGGATCCTGGAAACATGACTGAGGTGATAAAGGAGTAAAGAGAGGACAGACACACAGACACACAGGGATCTGATGGAGACACACGCATAGCAACCCAGAAACTCACTCAGTGTGTTGTTCTGTTCAGCATGAAGGAGGAGGAGGCAGTGACAGGTTCGCTAATCTCAGTAGCAGATCTCTGTAGGGGACCATTCTCAGGTTGTAGTCATCTGGGAGCAAGGAAATGTGGTTAATAGTTTCTGCACACATTGGTTACAGCCAAAGGTCAATCATCCCTAACATCTGTTCTTGAACCAGAGGAGGGCTTTGCCACTCCTCTGACACTGACCTGGGAAGGCCTTTCTACTTCCATGGGTCTGAGGCAGTGGAGTCCTTGACATGGCCTTGGTTATGTCAACAATACACAATTACTCAGAACGTATCTACTCCCTGTGAGCAAAAGGTTATTGTAATAAAAGTACACGCACATATGGCAACATTGCAATGAAATCTAAATGTTGTGATATATTTGATTACACTGTGTGAAAATATATCACTGCGATTGGTTTAATAAAAAGCTGAATGGCCAATAGCTAGGCAGGAACAGTTAGGAGGGACTTCTGGGGAAAGAAGAGCTTGCACGAGACATGATAAATCTTGTTGGCTACAGAGTTCTCATGACTTATTATTACATGCCATCCTTTCATATGGCATGGATGGAGATTTATATTACAGTTTGGTTATATAGTCCAAACGGACTTTAAAAGTTGACAGATGTCTTCTACCTGCTCAAACATAGAACAGAGAATCATCGGTTGTTGTGGATGATTGATTGATAAATAAAGCTGATTGGCCAGTAGCCAGGCAGGAAGTATAGGCGGGACAAGGAGAGAGGAGAATTCTGGGAAGTGGAAGGCTGAGGCAGAGAGATGCTGCCAGCTGCCATGATGAGAAGCAGATGTTAAGATACCGATAAGCCATGAGCTACATGGCAACTTATAGATTAATAGAAATGGGTTAATTTAAGATATAAGAACAATTAGCAAGAAGCCTGCCATGGCCATACAGTTTGTAAGCAATATAAGTCTCTGTGTGTTTACTCAGTTGGGTCTGACTGGCTGCAGGACTGGCAGGTGAGAGAGATTTGTCCTGACCATGGGCCAGGCAGGACTGGAGAAAACTCTAGCTACAATCGTTAGCTGATTTGTGTATACCACACATTCCATACTTGTGTTAGTGTAGATATGTATGTTACCTTTAAAAGTCTGTGTGTTTTCAGAAAGAAAAAAAAGGATCATACATCAGTGAAGACAAGTAGTCCAGGTGATCCAGCCTCTCAAAATGCCTCTGTTACAATTTCCTCAAAAATCTGCATCTAGAACAACTTTAAAGCTGCTTAGCTGAGATGGCCCAGCCTCACAGATTACCCCAGCCAGGACTTCAGATAAGCTCTACACTTTCCCATCAGACAGAGACTGGACAACAAAAGATACAGCTAGCTCTCCCAGAACTCCCATTATCTCAATTTCCTCAGGGTCCCCTAAAGATGCCATTGCCCCCAGACAACAGGAAGAAATTTTAAGAACACAACACCCACATTTCCAAGAGGTGGAGAGGGTGGTTTTGTGTTGTTCAGTTGATTATGAATGTTTGTCATTATTTAGGGGGGTTGGTTGCAAGTTGTTACTGGTCAGGGAAAAAACTATGCAAAGGAGGTTAGATTCAGGAATCTCTTTCTGAAAAGAAAATAGGGGGGATGTAGGAATGATATGATACAAGGGCAGATATTGAATCTATTTTTAAACTAAAAAAGCAACTACTAGTCTTAAATATTTTACATTGGTATGGCTTTTTGTATATTGATACAAATTTGAGGTTATTTTTGTTATACTGTATATGTTTTTACTCTTGTTTAAGGTATTGTACCTATGCAGTTCATTTAACAATGTATTGTAAATCTCTAGTCCTTGAAAGTTATTATTATAAACTATTTAGGATAATTAAGAAATTCAGGTTAGTAGTTAGTTATCTAACAACCAAATTTGTGGCCATATTAGGTATATTTTCAAGGTCAAACAGAGATATATTTTAGATAGACAGATGGTCTTGTCTTCAAACACTTCAGAGACCTACAGAATATAGTACTTAGATGTTTTAATAACATAAGGCTTTCCATGACAATGAGACACATTTGCTCCTGACAGCACCAATTTACTTCAGAAAGGATGATGGGCATCAAAGAATCTCCACACAGAGTTTGCTTTCATTGTAGCTAAGTTAGCCACTGGGCAAGAAACTGCCCTTTGCCAAGAAAAGGTAGGACAATCCTTCAAATTTCCTGCTTCAGAAAAATATCTGTCAGATATTCTAGGCCTGTAGGCCAAAGATGGATGCCCCAATGTTGCAGAGGAACTTTGGGTGACTGTCCAGTCAGCCAGGTGTCTGTGTTGTTTCTATAGTTTTGGAAATTGCTGCTCTTGTTGAAGACTAGGTTGTTATAGTTTTACAGTTTTCCTTGTTACCAAATTCAGAAAAGAAATTCACAAAAGAGGTGTAAAGTATATAAGGTTGAGAGACACACAAGCTTAAGTTATTTAACTAAGAAAATGTCTTGAGGTCTAAAAAGATAGTTTTGGGTTGGTAATAAAAGTTATGATAAAAAGTTTTTTAGGTATAAAATTTTGGACTCACCATGATAGGACAATAGACAATTGAAATAGAGTACTTTCTCCAAATTTGGCAAATACAGATAGACTGGACATTGTAAATGTAATTCTTTTTTTGTTTGTTTGTTTTTTGTTTTTGTTGTTTGTTTTTGTTTTTTTGAGACAGGGTTTCTCTGTGTAGCTTTGCACCTTTCCTGGAACTCACTCTGTAGCCCAGGCTGGCCTTGAACTCACAGAGCTCCACCTGCCTCTGCCTCCGAGTGCTGGGATTAAAGGTGTGCACCACCACCGCCCAGCTTGTAAATATAATTCTCACCTGATAATTGTTCTTACTACATATAGTTTTATTACGTTAGAGTTAAAACCGTTTCCTTCTTATTTAGACAAAAAGGGGGAAATGTTGTGAGATATTTGATTTACACTGTGTGAAGATATGTCACTATGATTGTTTTAATAAAAAGATGAATGGCCAATAGCTAGGCAGGAGAGATTAGGCAGTACTTCTAGAGAGAAAGAGGAACTCTGGATGAATCTATGCATGCAAGAGAGAGACACCAATGAAACACTAATGAGGTCAGATATACAGTACAGAAGAGAGGTAACCAAGCCATGTGGCAGAACATAGATTAATAGAAACAGGCTAATTTAAGTTATAAGAGCTAGTTTGGAAAAGGCCTAAGCTAAGACCAAGCTTTCATAATTAATAATAAGTCTCTGTGTCATTATTTGTGAGCTGGTGGCCCAAAGGCAAGTCTGACTACATTGAGAATTTTTTACAATGATCTGTAATAATAAAGATAAGTTTAATGAATAAAAAAGACAGAGTTCAGAAGATATAGAGAGCATGCTGAGCATGAATGAGACTCTGCTTAAACCTCCAGCACCATGGAAAAGTAAAGGGCAAGGAGATGAAAGAGTCAGAGTCATGTAGGATATGAAGGTGCTTGGTTTCATGAAACACAAGGCTAGGTGTGCAGCTGGTAGAGAGCTTGCCTAGTGTACACAAGGCCATGGGTTCCTAGGGAGAAAGTAAAGAAGGGAAGGAAGAAAGGAGGGGGGAGGGAGGGATAATGCTGTAACATGGAATCTCAATGAGAACAAACACTACACAATATATATTCTCAACAGTCCATGAAATCACTTATTGGGACACAAAACAAGTCTCACCAAATATTGTTATTATTATTATTATATATATTTGTTATTATTAATATATATATTGTTGTTATTTTGTTTTGGGTTTTTTGTTTTGTTTTGTTTTGAGATAAGGTTTCTCTGTATAGCCCTGGCTGCCCTGGAACTTGCTCTTTAGACCAGGCTGGCCTCGAACTCAGAGATCTGAGTTGCCTGCCAAGTGCTGGGATTAAAGGAGGGTGCCTCCGCTGCCCGGCTAGTCTCACCAAATACAGAAAAGTTGAAATAATCCCTTGTATTTTACCAGTGGAATAAAGTTAGAAATCTGTAGCAAGAGACACCATAGAGAATACATAAAGTCATGGAGATTAAGAAACATAGTATTGAATGATGAATGGGTCACTGAAGAAATCAAAAGGGAAAAAATAGTCCTCTAATTAAATAAAATTAGAGCACAACATAACAAAACCTCTAAGTGTTTACTGTTAAAAAATCAGAAATCTAACCAAGTGGTGGTGGCACATGCCTTTAATCACAGCACTTGGGAGGCAGAGGCAGGCAAATAGATCTCTGTGAGTTTGAGGCCAGCCTGGTCTACAAAGCGAGTTAAGGCTGTTGCACAGAGAAATCCTGTCTTGAAAAGCAAAACAAACAAACAAACAAATCATTCATCATGATCAAGCTAACTTCATTCCAGAGCTGCAGAGATGGGTCAACATGTGTAAATCAATAAATTCAATTCATCACATAAAGAGACTTAAGAACAGAAACAATATGACCATCTCAATAGACACGGAAAAGGCCTTTGACAAAAATCCAATATCCTTTCATGATGAAAGCCCCGGTGAGGGTAGTGGTGGAGGGAATATATTGTAACATAATAAAGACTATATATGACACACTTATAGCCAACATTATGATAAATTGATAAAATGAAAAACATTCCCACAAGGATTAGGAGCAAGGCAATGGAGTCTACTCTCCCCATTCCTATTCAATACAGTGCTTGAAAACTTAACTAGAGCAATATGACAAGAAAAGGAAATAAAAAAGATATAAATGAGAAATGGAAAAGTCAAGGTATTTCTATTTTTTTAAATGTTTTTTTTTCTTTTTTTTTCAGGGCTGAGGACCAAACCCAGGGCCTTGCACTTGCTAGGCAAGCGCTCTACCACTGAGCTAAATCCCCAACCCCCTGGTATTTCTATTTTTAAATGATATGACTCTATATGTAAAAGTCTCCACTAGAAAATTCCTATAGCTGATAAACTTTCAGCAGTGTCATGATAAAAAAAACATAAACAAATCAATAATCTTCCTATACCTCAATGACAAAGATATTGAGAAAGAAATTGGGGAAACAGTCTCATTCATAATAGCCGCAAAAACAAAACAACACACCTTTAAAATATAGAAGAGAGAAATTGAAGAAGACACTTAAAAGATGGAAGACCTCCCAAGCTTATTGATCAGTAGGATTACTACTGTGAAAATGACCATCCTATCAAAAGAAATCTACAGATTTAATCAAATTGAAATCATTATTAACAGAGTCAAGAAAAATAGCCTTGAGAGTCATATGGAAGCAAAAAGCCTCAAATAGCCAAAGCAATTGTGAGGAAAAAGATGCTGCTGGACATATCTGATTTCAAGTTATGTGAAAGTATGGAGAGATGGCTCAGAGGTTAAGAGCACTGGCTGCTCTTCCGAAAGACCCAAATTCAATTTGCAGTATCCACAAAGTGGCTCATAACCACTTGTAACTCCAATTCCAGGAGATCCAATGCCCTCCTCTAATCTCCCTGGGTAGCAGGCTTGCCACACACACAATATACAAACAAATCACTAATACACATACAATAAAAATATATCTTTGATTTCATGTAGTGCTACAGAGTTGTAGGAATAAAATCAGCATGGTACTGCCCCAAACAGACACATAGATGAATGGAATAGAACCAAAGACCCAGATATAAGTCCACACAATTACGGCTGCCTGCTTTTTGACAAAGATGCCAAAAATACTCATTAGAGAAAAGACAAGTATCTTCAACAAATGGTGCTGGAGAAACTGGATATCTACATGTAAAGAATGAAACTAGATTCTTATCTCTTGTCCTGAACAAAAACCCAACTCCAAATGGATCAAGGACCTCAACATAGGACATGAAACTGGAACTGTAAGAGGAATCAGTATGGAAGCCTCCAAGACATAGGCATGGGTTAATGCTGCTCTTGGCCTTCATCAGAAGCTTCCTGCAGTGGGCATTGATCAATGTACAGATTCACAGCTGGTCAAAGGGCAGACAAGTGACTGTGGCGTGCTCAGCCCTAAAGAGAACATCCATGTCACCCCTTCCAAGGCTCAGGGACATCTAGAAGATGGGAGAGACTTAATGTAAGAACCAAAGGTGGAGGAGGAGTGCTGTGAAACAGCACTTTCTGGACATGAGATGACATTGAACTCACTGTGGTTTTCCTGCAGAAGACAGAGTCTACCACTATTTCATCATGTGTAGGAAAGACACTCCTCACCCCACTAAGGAGTGCTGGGTAGTTATTGGATGCTGTGAGAGGCTAATTGTTACGTGATAGGAAAATAAACAGTGTGCATATGTTGGGAAATCTTGGTTAGCTAGACTGAAGTGCCCAGAGATAGTCTGTGTCTTTGGAAAGGAGGTGTGTCTGTTGGAGAGAGAAGGAAAAAAAGACAGATTTAGGAAGTTACCTTTATGGTCTTTGAATGTTATATTACAACCTGGTGTTTTCTATAGCATAAAATCTGTAATGTAAACACTAGTATTGTATTTTGGGTCTTGGATGCTGACTAGAACCCCCACTGTTGCACTGTGTAGGTCTAAGTGGTAAATAAAATCATACAAGTTCAAATATGAAAGTGATGCTTTTGTTTTCTCATGCTTGGGCTGCAGAAGTGAGGCTGAGACAGGTTCTCATGATGTAACCCAGGATGGTCTCAAACTCCTTGCATTGCCCAGGCCGGCCTCCGATTTGATCCTCCCACCCCAGCCTTCCCAGAGCTGGCATTTACTGGTGTGCACATCCCTCCCAGCTGTGATGCTTTGATGTAGAGTTTTCATAGTTCGTGCCTACTGTTACGAAACAATGACCGCATGGACCTAATGAACACAACCCTTGCCTCATGCAGCTGCCATTTTTTGTGTATGTATGTGTGGTGGAAAAAGATCTACTCTCTGGTGCTGAAAGTTTCTGGGGGGAATAGAAAAAAGAAGTAAAATCCCTTTGTTGGGAGCAAAGAGACAGGAAAATATGAGTGGTGGGATTAATTGATTTTTTTTGTTTGTTTTTGTTTTTGTTTTTGAGTCCTGGGGACTAAATCCAGGGCCTTGCATTTGCCAGGCTAACAGTCTATAACCATCAAGCAACATCTCAGTCTCAAGAGTTGCAAGTTTACTGTGACCACTGAGGAGAAGTGTTTCAAGTTGGCCCTATACCATTCATCTTACTCTGTGACTACAATGTGTTTATCAGCTGAGATGTCTCTACCCAAAGGACCATGTGTTAAGGTTTGATCCCCAGAGAGATGCCCTTAGGCGTGGTAGACTCTTGAAGAGATGGGGCCAAGTGTTAGGGTTTCAGGTGATTGGAGCTGTTTTTTGTTTGTTTGTTTGTTTAATAAGGGGACAGAGGGTCTTCAGCTTGTTGCTCTTTCTTTCTCTTTCCCACCATAAAGTGACAGATTTTGTTCTGACACATGCTCCCACTATGAAATGCCGCCCCCAAAGCAGCAGATCCAACGGTCATTGCTGGAGCCAACACTGCACCAGAACTTCTTCTTTGTCCTTTTGTTGTTTTTATTGTTTGTTTTTTGAGACAGGGTTTCTCCCTGTAGCCTTGGCTGGTCTGGAACTCACTATGTAGACCAGGCTGGCCTCGAACTCAGAGCTCTGCCTGCCTCTGCTCCCAGAGCGTTGGGATTAAAGGCATGAGCCACCGTGCCTGGCTTCAATCATTCTGTCTTTGTAATCTGATTATATTAGTTATCAGTTGCTATCACAGAAAGCTGATGAACCAAGTTGAGATTTGAGAAGAAGTTGTGCGACTCAGGAGGAAAATATAAACTGAGTGGGCTGGGAAATGACGTATTTGTTCTTCCAAGTCAGTAACTTCTTTTAGTGTTTGTTTGCACTCTGTTACTCATGCCAATAAATTTCCTAATGAAAAACAAACACATTGGAACATTGGTACCAGACCTGCAGGATTGGGGGAACAGATCTGGAAAGTTAGCCTTCCTTCCATTAAAGAAGAGGAAAGATCTTTGGCAGCATGAGTCTGGTGCAGCTGCTTAGTGCTTGTGGGGTGGATCATGTGAGTTTTGATCACATCAGGGCTGTGCCTTGATGAGCTGATGATCCTATGACCCACACACCTACTCAATGATGCCTGAAATCCCTTTTAGCATTCCATATACCTCCCACTCTGCAATTCAGAGGAAACCAGGAAGTCTCAGGTAAGGCTTGCCTGAACTACTCTGCCAGAGTACATCAGCAGATGGCACAGGCCAGATCAACAGATCCCAGCTGCCACTACAGAGAAGGAAAGGGGTGTGCAGAATGGAGGTGCATTCTAGAATGTTGACATAGAGAAGCAGATGTAGTCAGATTTTCTTTAGACTGCCAGCTCCCAAATAATGACACTAAGACTTCTTAATAAGTATGAAAGCTTGGCCTTAGCTTAGGCTTGTTCCCAACTAGCTCTTAAAACTTAACCTGTCTATATTAATCTACATTCTGCCACATGGCTTGTTACCTCTCCTCATACTTCCAACTCCCTCTGCATCTTGCTGGCGAATTCCGCCTCTCATTCAAGTACTTTATTAAACCAATTAGAAGTTGCCTTGGCAGAGACACATCTCACAGTGTGATTAAATATCCCGCAACAAGCAGACACTCCTTTATGGAAAACTGCTGGGAAGGAAGACAGCCAGGCCGAGGAGCATTGTCATGACACTCCTTTCCCAGAGAAATGGCTATTGCCATAACTTGAACAGTTTTTTTTTCTTGTGGGGGCGGGGGAGGAGCAGAATCTCATGTAGTCCAGAGTAGCCTCCAATTCTCTAGGGAGCCAAGAATAGCCTTGAACTGATGTTCATATCTTCATCACCTAAGTTTTGGAATAACAGGTGTGTGCCACCAACCTAATTTATGTAGCACTGGGGATCAAACTCAGGACTTTGAGACTGCTAAACTAGGGCTCTACCCATTGAGCTACATCCGGTGCCCATTTGGCAGGTAATATAGAATTGGTGGTGCAGACAGCAAGTGGACAGTCACCCAGCAAGTTCCTTGTGGCCTCTAATATTTTCCTCTCCATCAATGTGTTTTTGTGGATATTCACTTAAAGGTCAGAACATGATGAAACACTGAGCATTGGTGGACCTAAGGAATGAACTTCAGATATACACAGCATGACTGAGTTTAAAAAAAAAATACTGGAACTCACTGTTCATTTTATTTTTTAAGGTATTTTTTAAAGGAATTTAGCCCAAGTCCCTGGGCATATCCATCCAGTGCACTGCCTGGAATCTCTCTGGAGCTTTTAGTTTCAATTGTTTTTTGAGATTTGATGTTGTGTGTATGACTGTTTTCCTTGCATGTATGCCTATGCACCATGTGTGTGCAGTGTCCATGGAGGCCAGTTCCAAGAGGGCACCCGATCCTCAGATCTGGGGTCTCACATAGTTGGGAGCTACCATGTGGGTGCTGGGAACCAAACCCAGGGTCCTCTGTAAGACCAGAAAGTTCTCTTAACAGCTGAACCATGTCTCCAGCACCTTCAATTTTCACATTTTTTAAAAATTAGCACACCAAGAGTTAAATTTCCTTATGGCATTTTAAAAACAAAATTAGTTTTAATTGTTCCTCCCCTTTCTCATCCCCAATTCTTCCTTTACACACTCTCAGTCCCAGAAGCCTTCTTTCCATTCATTATTTTGAGGAGTCTCACTAAGTTGCCCAGGCTGGCCTTGAGTTCACTCTGCAGCTCAGACAGGCTTTGAACTTGCAATCTTCCTGCCTCAGCCTCCGTAGTAGCTGGAATTATAGGTATGAACCACTATGCCTGGCTGCTGTTTATTTGCTTTTTTAATCAATCATCTTCCAGTATCCAGGGTTCTAAACTAGAGGGTCAAAACTACACGGATGAAGTTGGTCTGTACCAAGCACAGGAAGACTCCCCACTTTTTTTCATTTTTCTTTATTGAGAAATTTTCTACTCACTCCACATACCACCCACAGATCCCCCTCCTCCCTCCTCCCACCCCCCCAAGGAAGACCTTTTTTTTCCCTCACATTTTCTAAGCTATACAATGTAACAGCTGTTCCCATGGCATGCACACTGCACTGGGCATTAAAGGAACCTAGTGATGAGTTAAAGTGTGAGAGGATGTGTACAGGTTCTGTACAACACTGTGCCATTCTGTAGAAGAGCCATGGGATAGTTACTCTCGTCAATTTGTGAGATTTAGAACCAACACAGATGCAGCCCACGGGCATGTCTGTGAGGGAGTTTCCAGATTGTATTGAGTTGGGAAGACTCGTCCTAAATGTGGATGAGATCCTGCAAGAGGAGGATAAAGCGAGCAGAGAACCAACAGCACGCATCCTTCTCTGCTCTTTGATTGTGGATGCAACATGACCAAGTGCCTCAAGCTCCTGCCACCATGCCCTCCCCACCACACCTTCCGCACCATGATGGCCGGCATAGCCAGAAACTGTGAGCCGGAATGAATGTTCTCTTCTCTAATCTGCTTTTGTTGGGTTGCTGTTGTAGCAAGGAGACAGGTAATTAATACAGGGTGTGAGCAGAGCCCCTCAGCATTTCCGTGTGGAAGAACCCCGAGAACCAGGGCCCCCAGAACGTTGACAAATGACTCTGTGTGTGTGTGTGGAGGGGGAGAAATGAAAAATTCTAGAGCAAATCAAATTAATCTAAGAACAAATTAGGGAGAGGGGCTGAGGAATCTAGACAGTTAGGTTGAGGAGAGTGGGGACTGACTGTAAAGCTGGACATCTAGATTTCCTGGGGATGGCTTTAATCTACTAAATTTTGCCAGAGGTTTGCCTACTATGGACATATGGCATGCCGTGCAACTCACTGAATGGCACACGTCATTGTTGCAAATCCCTCCCCAACCCATAAGCAACCACTGAATTCTTATGAAGGAGACCCTTAGAGAGCAGTGTGAGACTGCTTGTGACACACTTTGAAATTCATCCTCCAAAAAACAAAATGAAACAGTCGAGATTGATTGGTGAGTGGGTGACAGGGCAGGGAGATGGACAGGTGTGTGGACTAGGAAATGCTGGAAACTGGTAGCTGTTGAGGTAGCTGGTAAACATGTAAGTTGTACAGCCTCTTCAACTCTTGGGTGCTGGAGGAAGTGTTTCTGTACGTTGCAAATATATGTTGTTCCCATTGGTTAATAAATAAGTTGCTTTGGCCTACAGCAAGGCATCTTAGAGGCAGGCAGGAAATCCAAGGAGAGAGACAGGAAAGGAGAAAGGAGACCAAGGGAGATTCCAGCCGCCGCCTAAGGAACAGCAAGATGCCAGCAGACCGGTAATGGCACAGCCATGGGGCAACTTGTAGATTAATAGAAATGGGTTAAGTTATAAGAGCTAGCTAGTAAGAAGCCTGCCATAGGCCATACAGTTTGTAATTAATATGAAGCTGCTGAGTGATTATTTTATAAGTGGCTGCAGGACCAAAGGGCCTGGCGGGACCTGAGAAAACTTATGGCTACACTTGGGTGTGTTCAAAAGCTTTCTTAACACAATGTTATCAAACTGATACTGAATTAAAAGTTCCAAGAGAGGGGCTGGAGAAACGGCTCAGCAGTTAAGAGCACCCCCCTCTTCTTGCAGAGGACCTAGGCTCAATTCCCAGCACCCACTTGGTGGTTCACAGTTATCTGTAACTTCAGTTTTAGAGGATTTGATGCCCTCTTCTGGCCTCTGCAAGCACCAGGCAAAGGCATGTGCCACCCCTACACCCCCACCCCCTTCACCCCACCACACCCCCAGCTGTAGGAAGTGTTCTTATGAGGCTTGGGACAGCATGTGGGTGGTGATATGCAAGATGTGACTTCAAATTAAAGCAATTTTATTGTACTTGTTTATGTCTTCTAAGATGGGACACAATCAATAAATGCTTTTTGAATGAATGATGTGAATGAATGAATGAATGAATGAATGAATGAATGAATGAATGGAACAGTCCCCAACTAATAACTAAAAACAAGAGTGGAAGGGTAGTCCTAAAATGAATAGCACAGGAAACATGAGTTTGTTAGATCTGGTGGTACAAGCCTATAAGTAATCTGGCCAGTCAGAAAGCTAAGGCAGGGAGATTTCAAGTTCAGGTCCCACCTGGGCAATTTCATGGTCCCATCTCAAACTAGAAAATGTCCAGAAGTGGGGGATGGAGGTAGCTAAGTGGTGAGGCATCTGCCTAGCATGTTTGAGGCTCTAGTTCAATCCCCAGCGTGCATTATTCTCTGAGGTGAGAGTGAATACCGTTATTCTTCCCCTAAATACATCACTTCTAACAGGTGTGAGGACCTGCTCCACCGTAAGTCGGACTCTACCAAAGCAGCTGAGTTACTTTAATTGTTGACATCCTGGGCACGTGGAGCTGTGCTCTCTTCCCTTTGCAATTTCTTATGCTTGACTCTGTAACAATAGGGTAATTCTATGTGGGAGGTGAGGATCACACCCTTCCTAGGGTAAGAGGTATGGGTATCCAGGAGCAAATAGGCTGGGGTGACTCAGAACACCAAAAAATTTTCTCGTCTCAGAAATCTCATGGTTTTCTTATTTTTATTTGATTTTTTTTTTTTTACATTTGTTGTCAGGTGTTTATAACACATCAGGAAAAAAGATAGACTCTGAAGTCTCTGTCATCACACTCAATCAAGGTCATCCATTAAAAAAAAGGTACATAAAAACACCAAAATGCTTGAATTAGGTAACAACTCTTATTTTAACACTATTGCTTCTCTAACAGATAGCTAGACAAGTTTGATAGACAAATCATACATATTTTTCTAAGTCAACTGTAAACACTGAATACTCCAAAATACTTCAAAATATACCTCCTAAAAATTAATACATCAAGGGTAGGCTTTGAGAATGAGGAGAGGTGTATTTAGCTAGACTGGGTCACTTGGGGGAGCCTGACTAGATTCTGGGTTTAAAATTGAAAGAAGAAAGCAATGTCAAGTTCAGGTAGCTGTGAAACCTGCACTTTTGACCTGGATTTGGATTTTCTAACGGGAGCACCAATTTGAGATCCACCGCTGTGGTCTGTGAGGGCTGCCATAAGAAAGTATAAGCAGTGAAACCTATCTTCACAGTTCTGGAGGAGAAGTCAGGGCTCCACCGTGCTTGGCGAAGGCCCATTTCCCAGCTCCTGCAGGGCACTTGTTTTACTGTGTCCCACCTGGAGCACAGCACTGACCAGCTCTTGGAGTCTAATACATAGCACATTAATACTTTGACAAGGGTTCTGTCCTCATGTCTTCATCTTTTCTCAAAGGTCTGGGTACGAAGCCTGTCTAATACCATCTGCCTGGGCTTTAGAATTGGATAGAATGAGAAAATGAGCATTCAGTCCCACACAACCCTGGGGTAACACAGTGCTCATTCACCAATACAACAGGATTTATTGTCAAGCTAGACTTAGTGAAGAAGATAAGAATCTTTGTCTACATCCTCATAGTTCCTATGTCCACCGCCAACTCACCCACTGAAAGTCTCACATAGAATAAAAAATAATTGCTTATACTAAATGTCCTAGTTTGCTTTTCTATTACTGTGATAAAACTCCATGTCCAAATGCAGCTTGTGTGTGGAAAGGGCTTATTTTGCTCACAGCTTCAGGCCATCATCAAAGGAAGCCAGGGCAGGAACCTGGAGGCAGGAACTGAAGCAGAGCCGGGGAGGAGTGTTGCTGACTGGCTTGCTCCTCGTAGCTTGCTCAGCCTGCTTTCTTATACAGCCCAGGACCATCTGCCTAGGGGTGGCACTGCCCACAGTGAGCTGAGCCCTCCTACATCAATCAGCGAACAACAACAACAAAACGCCCCTACAGACTGGAGGTTCCCTCTTTCCCAGATGACCCTCGCTTGTGTCAAGCTGACAAAGAACTAAGCAGCACAGTAGACAACAGGCTCAGCTTCTGACCCACTTGAGTTTCTAAAAGGCTGTTCTGGAACTTGTCAGTGGAAGAAACCATCTCTGCTCTATTCTTTCAACTCACCAGTACACTTGGGGTAGCACAGGCAGTAGCAATATTCTATCAAAGCTTACGTATTTTTATTTCATGTATATGAGTGTTTTATCTTGTACGCATGTGCACCACGGCTGTGCAATAACTATAGAGGACAGAAAAGGGTGTCAGATCCCTTGGGACTGGAGTTACAGATGGTTACGATCTGCCATGTGAGTGCTGGGAACTAAACCTGGGTCCTCTACACAAGCAGCAAGTGCTCTTAACCACTGAGTCATCTCTCCAATATGAAGACATTAATTTGAAATAAATTGTAACTCTGACCACATTTCAATGAACTGCTTCCTTCTAAAGCTTTTCTGTGGCCATACCATCTATTTGCTAAATATTGCCAGTGTTTCTACTTATTTAGTGTATTATTACTTCAAGATTGGTTCTAGACTCAGTCCAATATTTATAGAATATATCTCCTACATAAAAATCAGGGAGAGAACTGGGGGTGTGGTTCAGTAGTAGAACACTTGCTTAGCATGTGTGTGGTCCTGGGTAAGATTGCCCAACACTGCAATAAACAAACAGATAAAAAAGAAACAAAGAAAAAAAGCGGTGGAGAATGCGTTTTGAGACTAAGAAATTTTTAAGTCATCTTCTGGCTAACAGCAGTTTTCAGTTGTATTTACATTCCCTGATGTTGATATTCTTCATGTGCATCCACCACATTAGGATGGATGCAAGAAACAAACACTGCTATATTTATGCAGCAGCAAGCGGCATGGAACATTTAAAATAATATGCATTCATAAGCAAGAGCAAAGATCGTGTGGCAGCGAGGTTAAGGATGTTGTGACCCAGTTGTGCAGGAGGAACCCAAATGGCTTCCTGCAACCAGGCACTCACAAGACTCATCCATATTCAGCGACAGCCGGAGCGTGCCAGTGGGTTCAGCGAATTGCAACCAAAGAGAAGTGTTATTTCCCTACATCTGTTTGTGCAAAGTGCATAAAACACTTAATGCAATGGGTGTTCACTGCCATCCGGATTCCATTTCTCTGCCTGTGACTTTTTGTCGAAGTTAGTATGTTTATTTGAGAACCACTGCATGCATTTGCTGGAACTAAAAACAGACACTTGGTCCAAGCTTATGTATTTTGATGTCACTCAATCAATTTTCCATGAAGCACCCTTCTGATTTCTGGGAGTGTGAAACACCCATGTATTGACAACTCTATCCAGAAGGAATCCTGGGTCTTTGGTTCTAAAGGAAGAAAATGGGATCTGACCTGGTAGCACATGTCTTTAATTCCTGCACCTGGGAGGCAGAGGTGGCAGACCTCTGTGAGTTCAAGGCCAGTCAGGGATAAAGAGTGAGGCCCTGTCTCAACCCCTCCTTACTCCTTCCCACTCCCCTCCCAAAAAAAGAAAGAAAGCACTGTTTTGGGCTGACTCCTTTTGAGAAAGAAAAGGAAGGGGAAGTGATGGAATTATATTTTAATTTTTGAAAAGGAAAGAAAGAAAATGTGCCGGTGCCACCTTGCTGCAGGAAGTATGTTTTCTAGACCAGCCATGTTGGAAGCACCTAGGGTGGGATAGAAAGAACATGGACCCATTGTAGACTCAGAATCTTCATGCTAACAAGATCTTGGGCTGATGGGTTTAAACAGTGAAACTGGAGAAGCACTGCTTGCCAACAAAGTACTAAAGGCCCACAGTGACCCTGTCTTAGGGTTTCTATGCTGTGAAGAGACACCATGACCACAGCAACTCTTATAAAGGAAAACATTTAATTGGGATAGCTTACAGTTTCAGAGGTTTAGTCTGTTATCATCATGGTGGGACATGATGGCATGCAGGCAGACATGCTGCTGGAGTTGAGAGTCCTACATCTTGACTTGCAGGCAACAGGAAGTGGTCTGTTTCACTGGGCATGGCTTAAGCACATATGAGACCTCAGAGCCCACCTCCACAGTGACATACTTCTCCAAGAAGGCTACACCTACTCCTGCAAGGCCGTGCCTCCTGGGGGCCATTTCCTTTCAAACCACCACAGACCTGTAGAGCTCAACCGCCAGCATGGAGACAACTGCTGATGATATTGTTGCAGACTTGAGCTTGGAGTAAATACTCCCTAAGTGTTCTCATGACCCTGAAAAGAAAATCGAACTAAGTGGCATGATGGGCATGTCAGTTAGCTTGGTTGTGGTCATCATTTCACAATGTGTACACATGTTAAA
Organism: Peromyscus melanophrys; assembly: GCA_902168415.1. NCBI lineage: Eukaryota > Metazoa > Chordata > Mammalia > Rodentia > Cricetidae > Peromyscus > Peromyscus melanophrys. Next base: position 13,134 of record CABHPR010150505.1, on the reverse strand, counting down.
ATAGCACAGATACACCTTGAGTATGTACAATTATTGTCAGCTATGTTCCAATAAGCATGCAAAAGGTAAAGGCTTGAGGGGCACAGCCTTTTCAACAGCCAGATCCACTAGAACAAAGGTGGAAGCCAGTTTGCTGTGTAAGCAAAGACAAGCTCAGACCCCTTTCCTCTGTTTTCTACAATGTATGCTGAGCCTAGAGGCAGAGGTTAATGCAGATGTCCCATTTAGGGCTGAGCACTCAACAGTCACCTGTTCTCAGCCCTTTGGCCAGCTATGAGTCCCTGCGTTAACTGCTGCCCACTGCAGAGAGAAGTTTCTCTGGCCATGACTGAGGGCAGCGCAAATCTATGGGCATAAATGTAAATAAGGATAATTTTACCATTACTTCATAATATAGTTGTGAAAACCCAATGAGAAAAATATCCAATTAATAATAGATATTATCATCATATCATTTTTATAATCAGTAAGGTATGTTGCAAGGATCACCAAAGCAGTGGTTCTCAACCTGTGGGTCATGACTCCTTTGGGGTCACATATCGGATACCCTGCATATCAGGTATTTACAATGTGATTCATAACAGTAGCAGAGTTATGGTTATGAAGTAGCAGTGAAGTTAATTGTATGGTTAGGGAATCACCTGTAGCAAGGTTTCTTGTCAGACTATCTTTGGACTGCCAGCCCACAAATAAAACATGAAAAATAATTATTAATTATGAAAGCTTGGCCTTTAGCTTAGGCTGGTCTCAACTAGTTCTATAACTTAAATTAACCCGTCTATACTAACCTACCTTCGTCCATGTAGCATTGCCTCTCTTCCATCTTGCACTTCCTGTTTCCTCTCTGCATCTTGCTGGCGACTCCTGAACACTGCTTGGATTCTTCTTCCCTCTCAGTTCCTCTTCCCCTGGAAGTCCCACCTATTCTCTCCTGCCTACCTATTGGCCATTTAGCTCTTTAGTAAACCAATCAGAAGTCGTCTTAGGCAGAGACACATCTTTACAGTGTAAACAAATATTCCTCAACAATCATCATAACATGGGGAACCATGTTAAAGAGTCACAGCATTAGGAAGGTTGAGAACCACTCTCTAAAATACCAATTAGAACCCATTAACTCCTTACCAATGGTGAGTAGGGGAATATTTCACTGATTGGCCTAGAAGGTGAAATGAAAAGCTGGGAATGTGGCTCAGTGGTAGAGTATTTGCTTAGTACAAGACCCTGGGTTCAATCCCCAACAGTGAAAGGGAAATGAAATCATAGCTGTATTCAGTCTCACCTGTTTCTCTATTTTTGATAATGAACAGGGAACAGATCCAGGCAGAGACACTGGGTCTTCTCTATAAGCCATGACGGTGACTTATATTCATGATCACCTGTGTTTTCTATCATCAGTGACGCTGCTCTGTTTTATTGAGATGAATATATCAAAGCAGTTATTCTTTTTTTTTTTTTTTTTGGTTTTTCGAGACAGGTTTTCTCTGTGTAGCTTTGCGCCTTTCCTGGAGCTCACTTGGTAGCCCAGGCTGGCCTCGAACTCACAGAGATCCTCCTGGCTCTGCCTCCCGAGTGCTGGGATTAAAGGTGTGCGCCACCACCGCCCGGCAAAGCAGTTATTCTTTATTTAGGTGTCTTCCTCTATCACTCTCCCACATCCCTCTCTCAACACAAGGTCTCTCTCTGAATCAGGCAGTCACAGTTCAGCAACATGGCTTGGCCACAAGCTCTCTAGATGTACCTGTCTCTGGCCCCCAGTGTCCGGGGGGGCAGCTACACTCAGCTATTTATGTGGGTGCTGGGGATTCAAACTCCAGTCCTCATGCTTTCAGAACACAAGCTTTTTTCACTGAAGCATCTACCCAGCTTTCTTTTAAATTTATTTTTATTACATTTGAATAATTTTGTTGTGGATACACATGGGAGCCAAGTACCATGGCACATGTGTAGAGGTCAGAGGACAACTTGAGGGAGTCAGTTCTCCCCTTCCACCATGTGGGTCCCAGGGATTGAATTTAGGTCATGAGGTTTGGTGGCAGGTGTGTTTACCCACTGAGCCATCTCACCAGCCCTCACTACTTCTTTTGTAATTTTAGGCTTTGGTGCTGTAGATTGAGGCCATGCTAAGGACTCACTTTACCACAGAGCTGGCCCCTTAGCCCACAAAGCATGAATGCTTCATTTCTCGGGGATTGACTTTAAACTTTGAACTCACACAGAGCCTCTGTCATGGCCTGTTGTGAGCACAGAGGACTCAGTTGACAAAACATCTGCCATGATGGAGATCGCTTTCCAACATGATGGACCCTTAGAAAAATACAAAACACAGAAAAGAGCATTTTCCAGATTCACTAATCTATCACTTCATCACACGCACCATGGTGGAAGACAAACATGTTCCTGGTGCCATAGCAAGCCACCAACCTCAGCTCCTGTGCCGCTCCCGCTTCCTTGTCTTCTGGATCCACACCCGGGTTTAGTCTCTGCCCACTCTGCTCAGTCAATGCGGGTTAGTCCTCTTTCCATTGCTGTGACAATGTACCCGAGACAAACAAGTTACACACAGGGAAGGTTTACTGGCTCACAGTTCCAGAGGTTTAAGTCCAGTTGCTTTCAGCTCTTGGCCAGGCATCAATCATGGCCCAAGTGAGTGGTGAAGGAAGCTGCTTGCCTCATGGTGGCTGGGGGTCCAAAAGAAAGAGAAAGAGACAGAGCTGTTGTGGAATAATCTTTTTGTACACTCTTAAGATGTGCCTCTGCTGAGGCACCTTCTGATGGGTTTAATAAAGAGCTGAATGGCCAATAGCTAGTCAGCAGAGGATGTACGGAACTTTTGGGGAGAGAGAAGAAGAGGAGATGAATCTAGGCACTCTGAGATGCCAGTGAGACATGGACTAAGTCTGCTGTACACAATGGAGGAGAGGTTAAAAAAAAAGCCATGTGGCAGAATGCAGATTAATAAAAGCAGGTTAAGTTATAAGAGCTAGTTGGGGACAAGCCTATGAGAAAGAACAAGTTTTCATAATTAATAAGAAATCTCTGTGTCGTTATTTGGGGGCTGGTGATCCAAAGATAGTCCAACAAGAAAGCTTGCTGTGTTTGGCACCCAAAGTGGAGTATGACCACACAGACAGAGAAGTCATGCTAGCCGGCCCCACTGGGTTGCTTGGGTCTCTCCATGAGCACTCACAACAATTGGCTGATGCTCAAAGGGGCTCTGGAAAGTGGGCTCAGCAACTTTCCAGAGCTGGGTCAGTAAAAGCAGCTCCAAGGCCAGTACTCATCAGCATGAGGCTATGTTCTTATAGAACTGAGGAGAGCAGAGCCAGCCATCAGCGCCACTCCACAGCAGAGTCAGAGAACAGTGCAAGTGTGTGACTGCAGGCATGCAAAAAGTCAGGTCCAGACCAAAACAAAACAAAACAAAACAAAAACAAAAACTTTCTAAACAGGTACAATATGTTTTAAAATGTACTTAGAGGCTAAAGAAAGAAAAGAAAAGAAAATGGGTATAGACAGTCAGAGAAAAAATAAATAAATAAATATTTTAAAAATAATAAAGTCTTTAAAGAAAGAATAAAGTAGTATAAAAAGAATAAGCCACATAAGGATGGGAAATACGCAGGGCATCTGGATCCTGTATGGTACTATGTTGACTTTAAGTTTTTCCAATGCTGATGAGAGAAGGGCAAACACTTGCTGAGAGATACTGGATTGTAGAAAAAAAACCTACTAAATTAAAGCAGCCTCTCTCTCTCTCTCTCTCTCTCTCTCTCTCTCTCTCTCTATATATATATATATATATATATATATATATATATATATATATATATGATGTCTTGACTTTAGAAAGGAAGTAAAAAATGTGTTGCATTGGGGGAGAGGTTGTGCAGTGGCACAATTGCAAGTTGGACATACAGAATGAAGGAGAGGTTTAAAAAAATGCCAAGTGACAGAACATAGATTAATAAAAGCCAGGTTAATTTAAGTTATAAGAGCTAGTTGGGGACAAGCCTAAACTAAAGCCAAGCTTTCTTGGAGGTCCAAAGATAGTCTAACAAGAAAGCTTGGTACACAAAGCACAAAGTATACCCTTCGAGGCATGCCACCAGAGACGTACTTCCTACAGCTAGGTTGACCTCCCAACTTTTCCGCACACTCCCAGTAGCCCACTAGCTATGAATCCATTGATGATGTCAGAGTGCTTATGATTTGATCACAAGCCCCAAAGGCCCCATCTCTGGACACCATTGCATTGGGTACCAAGACTTTAATGCATTTGTTTTGGGGGCCAGTGTTAGAAGAAGTGGTACACACCTCTGATCCCAGCACTTGGGATGATGAGGCAGGAATCAGGAGTTCCAGCCTGGGCTATAGATGCAGTCTGTCTCAAAAACCAAACCAATGGGGCCAGTGAAATGGTTCTGTGGGTAAAGGCGCTTGCTGACAAGCCTGGAGACCCGAGCGTGATCCCTGGGATCTAAGTGGCAGGAGAGAGTCAATTCCCGCAAGTTGTCCTTTGACCTCCACATGAGCACAATGGCAAGTGAAAGTACACACACACACACCATACACACACACACACACACACACACACACACACACACACACACACACACAAATAAATAAATAAATAAATGTAAAAAGAAAATAAACTCCAGATTTCAGCTTAGTTCTGGAGGACACAGAGCTGATGATGGCTGGAGTGAGTGTGGATCTAAAGGAGAAAGGCTCTAAAGCTGGAGCCCTCGCTGCCACCTCAGCCCATGGAGGCTAGTCTAACACAACACCTTAGACACGCCATTTCTGAAATACAGAAATGTATCACCCACAGCTCTGAAGTCTGGAAAGTCCATGACCTAAGCACCAGAGTATTCAGTGTCTGGTGAGAGCTCTGTGTACAGATTCATCTTTGTGTTTTGTCCTCGCTTGACTGGTCTTGCTCCTCCCCCCCCCCCCCCCCCCTCCCTCCCCCTCCTCCTCCCTGCTCTTTCTTCTTCCCAGTGCTGGAATCCAGAGTCTTGTACCCAGTAGGCAAGCAAGCACCCTACCACAGAGCCACACCCAATTCCTACAGACTTGCAGGTATAAAGACTTCACAGACTTCTCAAGCCTCTCTGTGACTTCACTGACTTGGGGGAGCCCTGGCAAGAAGTCAGAAGATCTAGGTCCCTTCTTCCCTGCCTACAGAAGCAGTGCTTCTCATAGGCCAGACTTGCTTGCAGATCTTTCCATAATGTCACCCTACAGGAGCATGTCTGCTCTCCCAGCATTCACTCCTTTCCACATGCCTTATTTCCTTATTTCTAAATAAGTCAGAGCTCAGTGAGTTTCAGCGCAAAAGGCACAGAACATTTGCACTCCAATTTTCTTATACATACACACAAGAAAACATGGCTGTGCTAATGTGTGAATATAAACGTGGAAAAAGCATGTGAAAATAGATTTTAAAAGAGTTGGGTAGGGGTAAGTTCATGAAGAGTGCTTGTCCAGTATGTACAAGATATGAGGTTCCTTCTCCAGCACTACACACACACACACACACACACACACACATACACACACACACACAGAGAGAGAGAGAGAGAGAGAGAGAGAGAGAGAGAGAGAGAGAGAGAGAGAGAGAGAGAGAGAGAGCTGTCACAGTGCACCAGATCAATTTATTGATCCAACTAGGATTCTGTATTTAGCAAGTGTGTTGATGAGTTTTCATATAAACTTAACTCAATAAAATCTCCAGGGATTCAGGCTTCTGAGCATTTCCTTAGGGAATTTTTTGATTATATTAATTAAGATAGGCAGACTTGCCCATTGTGAGTGGCACCTTTTCCCAGGCAGGGGCTTCTGGACTGTACACAGGTAGAGAAAGTGAACTTGGTGCCGGCATGTATCCCCTACTCATTCACTGCTCTTTGCTCTTGGCTGTGGGTAGATGTAATGAGACCCGCTGCCTTGACTTCCCTTCAGTAATGGACTACAATTTGGAACTGTGAGCCGAACAAACTTCTCCCTTAGGTTTTCACTGGGGTCTTTTATCACAGCAACAGGAAAAGAAAGTAAGACAGCATGTTGGCTGTAGCTTCAGGAAGTGACTTGAACAATTTGACTGGTTAATCAGGTAAAGCTGGATTTAATGACGTCATATTCAATAATGTTAAGATGCCGAGCCTCTGTGAAGTAGTGCAGAGGAAGGCTCTGAAGGGGAGAACATTGCAGTGCAGAGCAAGGTCAACCACTATCCTCCAACAGCTCTTCAGTCTGAGGGCTGGAGGACATGCCCTCCACTCTTTTCTGTGATGGACTGTGCAGGCTGTTAGGGACTAGTCCACTTTGTACTGATGCGGCTTTGTATGTAGGAGTTGGGAGTTGCATGTATGTTTGTGAGTGTGTGCGAGGGTGTGTGTATGTATGTGTGTCTGTGTGTGTGTGTCTGTGTGTGTGTGTGTGTGTGTGTGTGTAGGCCAGAAGACAACCTTGAGTCTTGTTCCTCAGTCATGGTACAGACAGGGTCTGTCACTAGCCTAGGACTCACCAAGTAGGCTATGCTGGCTGGCCAGTGAGCAGCAGGAATCTCACACCTCCATCTCTCCAGCATTGGGATTATAAGTTCTCTCTCTCTCTCTCTCTCTCTCTCTCTCTCTCTCTCTCTCTCTCTGTCTCTCAATATGGGTTGTGAGGGTCTTACACATACTAGGAAATAATTCTACCACTGAACTACCCACCCCCAGTTCTCTTTTCAACTCTTTATTTTTAGATAGAGTCTCACTAAGTTTCCCAGGCTAGTCTTGATCATACCCTGCAACTAAGGCAATACTTGACTTGTGATCCTCCTGCCCCAGCCCCTGGAGTACCTAAGATACAGGCTGACACCACCAGGTTTGGCTCAGAGATATTTTATTTGCCAAATTTGGCAATGAAATGTGATAGCTTATTTAAATAGTACTTAAGTGAGGACATGTGACTGTGTTTGTCTTAAACGGGACATCTGTATCATTGCACTCCTTCACTCCCACATGCTCTGTTAAAAGCTATGGGAACATCATGGAAGAGGGAACAGAACGATGTAAGAGCTGGAAGATGAGGATGAAGGCTGGGAAATGCTATCTTCAGACACAATATGGCCATTGTACTCACGAACCTCCAGTAGTGGTGGTTACCTCCACAAGACCTGCAGAAGATCGAGCCAGTTAAAATCCAGCATGGGCCGGGTAGTGGTGCTGCATGCCTTTAGTAGGAGGCAGAGGCAGGTGGATCTCTGAATTTGAGGCCAGCCTGGTCTACAGAGTGAGTTTCAGCATGGCCAGGGCTACACAAGGAAACCGTGTCTCAAAACAAACAAACAGATCCAGAGAAGTTAGATAAAAAGGAGAGATCTAGGAGGAATGCATAGATCTCCCTGGGAAGGGGAAATAGAATAAAGTTTGTGGGTACACTGGGGGCGGGAGGTGATGGGCACAGGAGGGGTCAGGTGGAGGAGGGAGGGATGGAGGGAGAGACAACTGAAATAGATGGGCATTTAGGGGCGATGTGGAAACCTAGTGCAATGGAAACTTTCTGGAACCAATGAGATTGACCTTAGTGAGGACTCCTAGTAATGGAGGATATAGAGCCTGAACCAGCCATCTTCTGTAAGCAGGCTAGACTCCCTGTGGTGGGATTCAGACACCAACCAGCCACAAAAATCTGTGACCCACAACCTGCCCTGTCTGCAAGATGCGCTGGGGAGACGTGGCTCAGAGCTTGTGGGAGTGGCCAACCCATGACTGGTCTAACCTGAGGTCCATGCCATGAGAGGGGGCCCATGGCCAACACCGAATAGGTGGCCAGGATCTGGAAGGCGGATGGCTCAGAGACCTAGGGCCTAGGATAGAACCGAACACGACTGACAAAAATGAAAATAAAATTGTCAAAGAAATGACTCCTGATGATACTCTGCTGTACTCACAGATCGGTTTCTAGCCCAGTCATCGTCAGAGAGGCTTCCTCCCGCAGCTGATGGGAGCAGATGCAGAGACCCACAGCCACACATTAGGTGGAGCTCAGGGAACTGCAGAAGAGGGGGAGGAAGGATTGTAGGAGCCAGAGGGTCGAGGACAGGAGGAGAATGCGGCTTACAGAATCAACTAAGCAGGGCTCCTAGGGGCTCAGGGAGACTGAAGTAACAATAACAGAACTTGCATGGGTCTGCACCAGGCCCTCTGTATGCATGCTCTGGTTCTTCAGTTTGGCATTTTTGTTGGATTCCTAACAATGGGAGTGGGGGTGTCTCTGCTTTTGGGACCTATTTTGCCTGCTCATGGGACCTATTTCCTCCTACTGGGTTGCTTCATTCAGCCTTGATATGAGGGTTTGTGTCGTGTCTTATTGCATCTTGTAATGCTGTCTGTGTTCAGCTGACATCTGGGAGGCCTGCCCTTTTCTGAAGGGAAATAGAGGAGCAGTGGATCTGGGGGAGAGGGAAGATGTCAGAGTTGGGAGGAGGGAAGGGAGGGAAGGCTGCAGTTGGGATGTATTGTAAGACAGAAAAATAAATTTTTAAAAATCCAGACGGATGGGGGAGGGGCTCCTAAGGTCCCACCCCTAGCTAGGAGTTATTGGCAGTTGATGGCTGGCTGGGAAAGGGAGAGTCCTTTTTGGGGTGGGGTGGGGTGGGGTGGTGGTTACCAGCAGGTGGCCTACACTCCAGTGGATGACCCTATACCTATGTGCATATGAGCAGCAGGAATTTGATTCTGAGTTATATAAACAAAGCAAAAGAAAGAACATGAAGCTGGGAGGGAGATGATATTGGGGAGTCTCAGAGGAGTCACAGAGGAAAGTTTAAAGTGGATATGATCAAGATACACTGTATACCTATCTGAAAATTAAAATAAATAAATAAAACCACTTAAATAAAAACATAAACATTACTTAATCTATATTGTAGGAAACACTAGGTTTGGTGATTAAAAAAAAAACTAGACTAGAATTGATACTGTGTTCCTTGTGATGTGTCCAGATGAGCTCTGGCAAGGAGGGGCTGGGGCACCTTGAGGAAGACACCTAGGTACACTTTTTCTTGGTTCTTTAAGGCAGTGGTTCTCTACATGTGGGTTTTGACCCATTTTGGGGGGGGGTCACATCCCAGATATTTCCATTAAATTCATAACAGTAGCAAAATTACAATTATAAAATAGCAACAACCTCCGGGTCTCCTTTATTTTGGTTTTTCGAGACAGGGTTTCTCTGTGTAGCATTGCGCCTTTCCTGGAGCTCACTTGGTAGCCCAGGCTGGCCTCGAACTCACAGAGATCCCCCTGCCTCTGCCTCCCGGCAACAAAATACTTTTATGGTTGGGGTCACCACAGCATGAGGGACTGTATTAGAGTGTCTCAGCCTTAGGAAGGTTGAGAACCACTGCACTAAGCCATTCCCCAGTCACACTTGTGCTGGCTTACAACAGTTACCCCACACTAGAAGGAGGGACCCTAAGTCCTGTTGCCTGCTCTGTTGCAGATTAGCATGGAACTGACTGTCTGCTGATCCCAGAAGACCAAAAGCATCACTAGTCCATCATCTGACTCTCGCTGAGGGACGAGGCCATGTGAACAGACCTGCACTGTCATCATGGCTGCTAGCTTTGACCTTTGAAGCAGGAGCAGGTGGATTCGCCTTGCAAGCCATCTTTCTGGGAATTCATGTGCTGCTGTTAGTTCATAGCTCAGTGGGGACATCTTAGTTCTCCTTGCGTGGATGCTCACCCCACATGCTGTCACAGCCTCCGGGTCTCCTTAAATGCCTCCCTCTGTGACAGAACAGCCTTGCAGAATGGCAGATGGGTTTGAAGTCAAGCTAGATGCCCAAACACTAATAAAGCCATTGCCTGCATCACTCTCCTCCTATCATAAAACCAAAGCAGGTGACAGTTAAGAGGAGCAAGCTTTTCTTCCCACCGTGAGACACCAGGTCAGCACACAACTGAGACAAACTGCATAGACACACAGAGAGCCTCTGTACATTCATTTATTCATTTACTTATTTAGACACGTTATCTGCAAGGTCATGATAAACATGACTATTTGTGATTTTAACAAAGTTGACATTATTACAAAAGTAGTAAACTAAATTCTGAGCAATGAAGTCTCCAGAGCATGAGAGGGAATGCCAGAAATGAGGAAAGTAATCTCATTTTCGATACTAATTAAAATTCTTTGCATTAAACCAAGAGGGCACGAGGCTTGTACACCGAAAGGTTTAAAACGCTGCTGAATGAAAGACACAAGCAGGAGTGGGGACGGCTCCGTGGCAAAGTGTCTACTCTGAAGAAAGACACAAACATCTTTCTGGAATAACGTCTGTTTGCACACACTGGAAGGACCCGGTTTTGTTAAAGTGCCAGCGTCTATCCATGGCCCATGGATTTAAGAGACCACTGCACACACAGCAGGGCAGCGTCTTTTAAAAACAATTAAAACAGAAAATAATAAGGAGGAGACAGGTGGACTCTGAGAGCTCCCTGGCTGGTCAGTGAAGTTCAGGTCCAGTGAGTGCGTTTTCTGTTGGGAGCAGAAAGCAGAGGAGGCAAACTGAGAATGGTGCAAGGGTTTGAAATCTCAGTGTCCATCCCCAGTGACACACTTCCTCCAGCAAGACCGTAGCTCCTAAGCCCCCCAAACAGTTCCAGCAACCCGGGACCAAGTATCCAAACACCAGAGACTGTGGGAGACATGTCCATTCAAACCACCACAGTGAGAGACCAGTTTGAAGGCAACAGGGAGAAGAATTATAGAAGACGACCCTGGACACCCTGGCCTAGCCTCTTCATCCATTCTCTCTCTCTCTCTCTCTCTCTCTCTCTCTCTCTCTC